>APFE031408208.1:4195-55728 GCA_000404065.3 Pinus taeda
CAATATTTAATGAACGGTTATTTTTATTATGTGCGTATTATTCACATCATATATTTATTTAAAAAATATTAGTTATTTGCATATTATTCACCTTATAAATTCATTTAAAGAAAATTAATAACTAATGTTCAAATTAACAGACACCCAAACTTTTAAGAAAATTGCATTCAGATGATAAGAAATAAACACTTAAAAACAAAAGAGAATTGCACTAACATTATTTATATCAATCGACAAACTTCCCTTAAAAATTAACCCAAAAGAAAGAGTGAGTTAACCGACTCTCTAGAGTCACTTCGTTTCAACCATGGCCCATCTGAATCACAATTTCTCATAGCCCTGAATTTTATCGCCAACAAGATCTACTAAATTTGTTGCATCAAATTCGATGAGATTTGCATTGTCGCCATAGTCGGGGGACCATCCCATCATTGTGCAGTTGTTGCTGGTGGATTTGTGTCGTTTGGGCACAGGAAGAAGGAGCAATTCATGGTTAGGAAGGAGGCGGTTTTGGCCTTGGAACAAAACAACATGGCTAAAGAGCATGTCCTTTCGTGTGAATGTGGTGCCACAGGAGGAATGCCACAGGTTGTGCCCATTGTGCTTGCCATGTGTAAGGACCACGGATTATAGGAGGAAACATGCGCGAGTCAATGAGTTGGTAAGTTGCGGTACGGTGGGAGAAGTATTGAAATGAAACCAAGTTGTGTGGAGTGTTTGGTTATATACATTGTGGGAAGTCTCGACAGGCCGACAAGCGAGCGAGTCAAATGGTGAACACACACGAAGGTTGGATCGACCGACAGGAGGGCCGACCCATTCAAAAAGTTGAAACGGAGGAAACTATGGGTTGGCCGAACAGAAGGACATGACGGTCCAAGGTTGGACGAGCCATATATATATGAAATGGTTGGCATGCAACTAAGCCATCAATCAACCAAGCAATCAATGCAAGTCTTCAACGTGGAGAAGGTATAGTGCATAGGATTGGGAGCTGAAGTGAAGGCATAGTGCAGGCGGTTGGTAGGCCGAAGCACTCATGCCGACACGAATGTGTAAGTTGAGGTGCAGGTTGAGGACATCGCAAGTTGAGCCAGGGCGCATGGGCAAACGCACACGGGATTCTGAACTGGTCATTCAGGATGTCATTTAGAGGTCATGCAGAAGGTCGTTCGACGAACCATACAGAAGGTCATTCGAGGGTGTGCAAGGGAGTGGCAGGGCGCCCGCCCGAAAGACACGAGTTGGTGAATGGTGGTTCATGCAGAGTCTTGAATGAGTGCATGGTGAACAAATCACCTATGGAGACATGGCGAGTTGGGCATTCGGTGGAGAGTGCTCGCGAGTGAGCGAGTTGGCTGTTCGGTGGGAGCGCGTGACGAGTTAGATGAGCTGAATGGAATGCATTCGGGTGAACATGTAAAGGCAAACGAGGAGTTGGGCAGAGTCATTCGAGCGACCGTGTGGGCACGTTGGCGAGCTCATTGAATGCGTTGTGCCAGTGAATGAAAAATATTCTAACTGTAAATTTGGTTTTCCTGAAGATTATAACTTATATATTATTATTATTATTATTATTATGGTCAGACTCATTACAGGGAGTTTCACCTCCCAGTTATACTATTGTGTATTTCATGTTAATGCAGATTCATGGTAATGAAGTGAATATTATAAATGGTATAATGAAAGATATGCTTAGCTGTTGAAAAATAAACTAAGTATAGAAAGTTAGGCATACTCCACGATCACAAGTATTGGTGAAAAGAAAGTAGTCGGTGGTGCCGCACCTCCTATGGTGCAGTTGGAAGCATACTTCTAGTGTAGGGGCGTGACAGGTGGTATTAGAGCTTATCAGTGATGAGAAGTTGAATACTCGACAGTCGTGACAGGTGATTTAGGTTTGTAAAGGAAAGTGTTATACTTTGTGACAGGTTTAGCAAGGGTGAAGCATATTTCTTAGGCCAAACTGAACAACAAGACATGGCAGGTTTGGAAGAATATTAAGGGAAGTTCTTGCTAACCTTATACAGGTTGAAGTGGATGAAAGAAGAGAACCCACGGATTCGAGAAAAAGTGGAAGTCTTGGAGATGAATGTTGAAGATGAACTTCTTTGACTGGTTGGACAATGGAGCAGGATGAAGCTGCAGATTGCGATGATGAAGAAGAGGAAACCGTGATATTTGAGGATGTTAGCAGATATGAAAACGATGGAGGATGAACTTGAAATTCATCAAGTTGGACTAGGATTGTGCAGTTTGTAGACATTGGGGGATGAGGAAACTCACATGGACGAGCCTCATGATGAAGTACGTACTACTTATACTTGTATTTCAATTGAGAATTTGGTAGATGAACCGTATGCAGAGAAGTGAAAAATCAGTTTGCCAATGCAAGGGAGGATCTTACCATGGATGTCTATGAAGAGACCATGTATGGAAAGGCAAGAATCATTGAATGTTGCAGGACTTGTTGGGGTTGTTTGTGACCTTATGGTAGAAGTTACAAAGGCCCATGATAAGGGAAGAAAATGACGATCATTGTGGAGGAATGGGTCATGCTTTAGCCATATCAAGAAATTAGCTAAGTGCCGGCATGACTCATAGATAGATTGGAGAAGGGCACACACTTGAGTATGGTGATACTTGGGTGGACTTCTCATGGCCGAGACCAAGAGGAAGTCTTGGTGGAACCTTCAATGGGGGGAGCTATGATGGATAGACTCATGTGATGATGATATGGGTTGGGTGACCGAGTTCACTAGATCGGATTGCAGGGTTTGGATGAGGATGACCGATTCTTGTGATGGGTCTACCTAGTTAGACAACATGGGCAACCTGAGTCATGGACATCAGGTTGAAGACATGGAGCATGGCAGTCCTATGCAAGGACATTATCTAGGAGCACTTGTAAAGGTGTCACTTATGGGCATCCAATGAGGAGTGTCAAGGCAGGGATGTTGTGCAGGTGGCTTTGCTAGTGTGACATGGAAATGTTTTGTTTATGAGACAATGGGGATGTTGTGCACTTTTGTACAACAAGGGCATGGACTTGGGTGGAGTTGTGAGCATACTATGGAGCATTCCTACTACATGGAGAGCTGAGGCATCTTGCAGAGACCTTTGGGCCGAGACGTGTATGCTTGCTAGGATGTTGCTTGGAGATGACTCATGGAGTTCATGATGACATGAGGTTATGACTTCCAGGGACTTCATATTATGGTGGACTTGGAGGATCTGATGCATTAAGGAGCTCAGGTCAATGAATTTGATGCGGGATGGGTGCATACTTTTGAGTACATGTATGGGTGTGCCTGAAGGAGTGACTTGATGTGGAGGATCGATGTGAAACACTTTGGAGTAATGGAGTTACAACGATGATAATGCCTTGGTGGCAACACTTGGGCATGGGTTGAGCCAAGACTTTTAAACACATGGGGACTGATTGATCTATGATCATGGGTAGCACATGGGAGATGAGACAGGTGTATACTTGTTTCTTTGGCAGACTTGAGGGGTGGCACATTGCAGATATGATGGAGGTTGCTTCATGAACCTGGATGTGGCACATTGAGGGTTGGGTTTGATGAAAGGATATCTTCATATTGAGGAGATGGATTTTACACATATGGATGCTGATGTATGATAGATGTGACTGATTTCATGCCGCAAATTGATACCAAACATCATGGAAAGCATGTTGCAGATGGAGATGAAGACTACTTCATGGACCTAGACATGGCTTACACTTAGATGGAGATGGATTCTTGATCGAGTTGACATTGTGACGAGAGTCTGAGAAACGACTGATGATGGCATAAGAATGTGCATTCTTATTATTTGAGCATGGTAGTTAGACTGATCACCCGACTAGTTCGAGTCATGGGAGCTATAGAAGTGTACAAAGATGTGTTAGCATTGTGCTGGAGTATCATAATAATAGTTCACACAATGACGATACATGATGGAGTCAACACGATATGTTGCAGTGACGCAGTATGCAGAGATTGCGACAGGATGTGATTAATGATCATGGATTGAGAAGAGTTTCTGTTGTATGACATACCGGTGGTTTATATGCCTTGGTATGGGTATCTTGATGATGGATGGTTGCTGAGATGAGAGATTGTCAAGGATGACAATGATTTCAAGTGGGGGAGAATGTAAGGACCACAAGTTGTAGGATGAAACCTGCGTGGAGGTGATGAGTTGGCAAGATATTGCACGGTGGGAGAAGTATTGAAATGCGACCAAGTTGTGTGGAGCATTTGGTTATATACACCATGGGCGAGGTCTCGCAGAGCTGACGAGTGGGCGAGACAAACGGCTAACACACACGAAGGTTGGGTAGGTGGGTAGGCCAACCCGTTCAGAAAGTTGAAATAGAGGAAACCATGGGTCGGCCAAATAGAAGGAAACAATGGTCCAAGGTTGGGTGAGGCATATATATATAAAATGGTTAGCGTGGAGCTAAGCCATCAATCAACCAAGCAATCAATGCAAGTCTTCAACATGGAGAAGGTGCAGTGCGTAGGATTGGGAGCAAAAGTGAAGGCGTAGTGCAGGTGATTAGCAGGTTGAAGCACTCATGCTAAAACAAACGTTCAAGCTGAGGTGCAGGTCGAGGGAACCATAGGGCGAGCCAGGGCGCACGGGCAGACGCACACAAAATTCTGAATAGGTCATTCAGGAGGTCATTCAGAGGTCATGCGGAAGGTCATTCAAGGGCGTACAAGGGCATGACAAGGTGCCTATGCGAATGACACGAGTTGGTGAGTAGTGGTTCGTGCGAAGTCTTCAATGGGTGCATGGTGAACGAATCACCGGTGGAGACTTGGAAAGTTGGGGGTTTGGTGGAGAGTGCCTGCCGGTGCACGAGTTGGGTGTTCGGTGGGAGTGTGTGACAAGTTAGACGAGCTGAATAGAACGTGTTCGGGTGAATGTGCAAAGGCAAATGAGGAGTTGGGTAGAGTCGTTCGGGCGACTGTGTGGGTGCGTCAATGAGCTGATTGAACGTGTTGTGCCATTGAATGAAAAATATTCTAAGTGTAAATTTGGGGTTTCCTCAAGATTGTAACTTATATATTATATTTATATATATTATATATTATAATATTATTATATATTATATATATATTATAATTATATTTATATTTATATATTATATTATCTTATATATATGTATATCTATATGTTTATTATTATATTATAATATATTTATATATATTATATTATATATTATATATAATATATATATATGCAATTAATACGGGTAGACTCATTACAGGGAGTTGCCCCTCCTAGTTATACTGTTGTGTATTTCATGTTAATGCAGATTCATGGTAATGAAGTTAATATGATAAATGGTATATCAAAATATCTACTTAGCTATTGAAAAATAAACTAAGTATAGAAAGTTAAGCGTAGTGAAAAGAAAATGGTTGGTTGTGTCGTATCTCCTATAGTGTTGTTGGAAGAGTACTGCCAGTGTAAAGGCATGACACCATGGGTTTTGAAGTCTCCCACGACAGAGAACTGCTTGTCACATTTCTGGCATGTATACATCTTTGGGCAGTGGCTACACTTGCAATGGTTCCTCAGTTAAGTTATCAATTTAAGGGGCTTGAAATTCCTGTTGTTCTTGTTCCGTCTGCATCTCTCGGATGGACATGAATACCTGCTTGACGTTGGGGAAAAATAAGAAGTAACCGCGAGAGCCTTGGACATCAACGTTTGGTTCGTCTTATATTCGTCTCTGTTAGCTCGCATGTCCAATCGAACATTAGGCTCACACCTGAAACCCTTGCCACACAGCTCATAGAAATGTGTGTGCTCTTTCAGAATATCAGCCTCCTTTATCTCTATGATATTGTTAAACCCCCGAACCGTGGTAGCTCCTTCTTCATCACCCTACGCTCTGATGTAAGAGGGGGATTTATTGTCCTGTAAATCACTTCCACTACCAAACCTTATAACGCTCGCTCCATTAGGGTTTAGGTGTTTTTGAAACCCTAACCCTAGCGTCGATGCTCGGTTATCTCTTTGAATCACAACACATCCGTCGGCGTCACGCCCCCAATTCTTTTTTCGTTAAATTGGTCGGGTGTGGCACTGCCTAAGTAACCAACATCTTTCACTGTTAACTTACTTTATGAAGTACGTCTTAAAATTCATCATTATACATGAATAACATATTAATGTGTGGAAACCATTAATATAACAACATCATAGAATAGCAGGAGAACAACATCACATGTATAATAATATTTTTATTATATATGAAGAACTTTTGCAAGTGACCGGGAGCTTGGCTCCACCGGCGTTACAAGTCAAGCGCCCACCCGTGCATGACTGCACGGTGGTCTCACCCTTCAACATAATATACAACCGAGTTTTATAGAACGTAATAAACCCTAAAATCCTCTAGAGATTTAATAATTTAAAAGTCACATACTTAAAATTCAAACAACAAATGTATTGGAGTTTCTAAATATGTATTTAAATAAATTCATATGAGATTAGACATCACTAAGAAGATGGGAAAGCATAGGTTTGGGCTTTGACCTTGATGATAATGACAGGAATGCAACCATAGTGACTAATTTTCTCAGTCAACTTTAATACCCATGAATTCTACTATTTAACTATTGTAAATAAGAATCTGCTCTCTTGGCTTCAATCTCTTCCCCATTTTTCTTTTGCACTTCATATTCATCTGAGATGCCATGAATCCTTCTCTACATCCACATAATGAATTTATGCAACAAAAAAAAAATATAAATGACTCATCTAGTAGAAACTAGTGTTATTTCTACTTTGTGCCCTAAAATATTCTTAAATCCTTATTCATTATCATTAGCATAAAAAAATTGTAAATCCTCAATCAATGATTTATGCACTAAAGTGATTAGGACAAAAAAAAATTCATTGTTATGAGATAGAGATTGATGAGCACTAGTATTGCAACAAGAATGTTGTAACTCCTGGGGCTACCAACTTTACTTCATCAACCCGGGGTTCGTACAAACTTGGAGGTGAGAATGCTTTATACACAAATAGATGCAACGGGTCCACTGTTTGTCACTGCTAAGATGGTGATAGACCACTATGGTTTCTTAAACCAACCTTCTATTGATTTATAAGATGTTTGATTACCAATGGAGAAAGGGGAATTTTACCCTAATTCAGGGAATTGAAATATTATCTACTGCAGTAATGAAAGACTGAAATAAATGCTTAAAACAAACCTCTCATCTAGGTACTTGTTAATATATCTTTCTTCAGAAGAATTCTAAGCTAACACATGTGGAACCCTAACTAACCTAAGAAGGAAATCATATCTAATCAAACACTTTACTGTTGTGCATATGAATGAACATAACAACCGTTTTCTTTTTGTCCTTTTTGTGAAAACATGAATGCTAATTCTTCTTGATTGTATGGTAGGTGGGTTAGGTGTGGAGAGAGATGGTTGTGAAGGGTCATATGGCTTTAGAGGAAAGCAGGGGCCTTCTCCTATCTTTCGTGATTCATTTCTCACAAATTGGCCTCAAAACAAACCACTATAGGTCATCCTAGAGGATGTCCTAATTCACCTACATTATCCCATATATTCATATAGGAACAAGACGAAAGCATAAGGAGTGATTTGGATAGTTCTATATGGCTTAGGAAAGGTGGGTGATGAAAGGAATAAGGAAAGGAAGTGGTTAGGACTTCCAACTCAAACCCACATTTGTAAGATGGTTGGATTTTCTCAACAAGAAAGGCAAGTTGTTCGTATGAAATGGTAACTCGGTTTTGGACTTAGTTCATTTTGACGATCATGTATGTGTGAGGTTTCACTGGGGCTACTGATATGAGGTATTCTTGCACTATTGAAACTCTTGCAATACATAGATCACTGACCTTTACCCATAAATCATGTCAAAATAAGAAAGATTTCCAACAACATAAGAAAACAAAGTTTCATCATTCATTTGCCTAGTTCATGAATGGAAATGCTTGTAGCTTATTGTGAAACACGAGGAAATCTAATACAAATATAGAGATATCAGAAATAACAACTCCAACATATCCCTGAAAACTAAAAGATGCTAGCCTAATTAGCAGAAAACCCTAAATTTCATAAGAAATCAGAATCCTATCTTTTTGGGGTTGAATGGAAGTTTTCCCTCAAACCATGGTCCCTAAAGGGAGGAGTGAGGCAACATCCACCTGTTATCAACATTTTTCTTATTCCTTTATCTCTCTAAATCTACTCCTAAAACTTTGCACAAATGGAAGAAAACTAATCAAATTCACCAATACTTGCAATGAAACAATGTCAAAATCAATTGAACAAGTAATCTATGAAATAACCTAAGCATACAAGTGTAGTAAGAGGAACCTCTGCTACTAGGGTTGGGCCTTAACCCAAGAGCTTCAGCTCTCTGAGTCAACTCAGTGTTGGATAAAGGAAATTTTGATTTTCATTAACAAATCAAAAAAATACATAACAATGTTTTGCCACAATCCTTCAACTCAAAAGTGCTTAGTTATCTTGCATAAAAAATCCCAATCCTGATGAGGCTCTAGGCCTATTTATTTATACAACTAAATTTTCCAAGAAATTCCTTAAATCCAGGGAGGCTTGGCTCCCAATATCAAGATAAACTAGTTCTTAACCATCACTCACTTAGTTTCCAATGATCCTCATGACTCGGCTGCCTGCAACTCCGAGTTGGTGTGATTTGATTAAGGGATGTTAGAATCAGTGAGGACTTAATGAGGAAGATCCATATCTTATAATCACTCCTTTTTCTCTCATTTTAGCTCTTACACCTTAATTAACCATAATTTTCCGTAGTTGTCTCCCAAAAACCTACAATGAATGCACATTAGATGACTAGACATAACATCTTGCTTTTACTCATCTGATTAAGAAAAATATAATTAAAACATGTAAGGAATCATGAGAAGAGTTGATTTTAGTAATATTTGGAGGTGTATTAAGGTCCATATATTTACCCAATGATGAGTCTCATCATCACCTCCCTACTAAGAGTGTTTCTCATCCTCTAAGAAACTTAATCTATGTCCATGTCCCTCATTGCTCTGGTGGCCTCCATGACATCGCATGCTTCTAGTGTGGTCTCTTCTTCCTATGAATAAAATCCTACCTCTCTCTATATCTTCCCATTGTTTTCTTTCTTCTTCTTCTTTCCTTCCTTCAAACATTCCCAAAAGCAATGGAGGACTAAGCCTCAAGCTAATCCAATTGAGTTTGAGTCTTTGTAGAGCCTTCTTATACATGGGGGTTCTATTTAGTGCCTCTTGTCGAGCGATAAAAAGGTGTCTTTTTAACTCCTAATTATCTTCACATTAATTGTCAACCCAGGGACGACTTTTTATTTCAAGAGTGTACTCAGTCTAAGGCGGCTATTTACTCAAGAGTAATGTTATGAAAGATGTAGTAAAGTAATACAAAGATAAATGGATGCTTGGCTACAACAAACTACTCTTTAAGGACTAAATCACACATTCAGGAAACTAAGCAATTCATCAGTCAAGGGTTCAGTAGCAATAACTCATCCCTTTCTAAACTGATGGGACCAAAAGAAATCAGGGAACAAGTCCTCGATCTGGGAGCCAAACAATGAATGTCACTGTCCACTACAGTCTTAGATCATTCTCACACCAAGGAAAAGATAATGTAAATAACAAGAAATGGAACAGCAGCTACGAAATGTAACGACAACTAATTCTTAATCTACAAAAATAAACGCAAGAATCATGTCGTACAGAAATCAAATGGCAATCTTCTATCATTAAAGATGAATCGAATAGCACACGGTAATAGAACAACATTGATTAATGATGAAATACAGAACAACGCTTGAAAGCCAAACAGAAATACACAACAACGTAACACACAACACACCTTCATGGTAATCTGATCTGGTAATCCAATTATTAGTCTTAGTTATAAAGAATACGACTGTATTTTGTAATGGAACAGCAATGTCAATAGATTCAACAATCACAAGGAAATATAATCTCTAAGATGAATTTAGTAATACCAATTAATAAGTGTTACAACACGGATACGCTGTAATTGAACAACAATACATTCTATAAGGATCAGCAACATTATATCAATGATTAAAAGAACAGCAATGTGTTACCAAGTCAAGATGAATCAATACACCATTCTGAATCACGCTGATGAGCAAAACACGCATAAACCGAATATATAATATATAGCAACATCAACATACTCCACTAGAGGTTGGGTCCTTAGCCGCCAGCGGATGCTGTTGGGTTACCTCAGATGAACAGAATGAACAACAACTCCCAAATCATGTATTAATAATCAAATTGTAAAATCAGTACAACAACAAAAGCTTGAGAATTACAACATGCAACAATCTCCTTTTCCTCCTATTCTATCATGAATCCTTACTTCTAAATCTCTAATTCAAATCACAATTCTGAATCCTTAAGTCTCCATCTCTAAATTCATCATCCCTCTCCAAATTAATCATCCCCTTCTCTGATCTTTGTTCTCATTTAAATAAAGAGAGATCAGAGACAACTTACAACAAAGATAATTACAACATGATTTCTATTACAAAATTGGATTGATTCTAACCAATTGATCAACAAATATATCCCCATTCAACTTTTAACAAGAATAAGGTGAATTTGGTCTTTGCAGCTGAGATTTGGAGGACGGCCGCAACAACAAATCTGAGAAAATACTGCTCAAAGAACCCTAAGTTTATCTCATTACAAGCCAAATTTGGGCAAACTGTTCTTTTCTAAAGTTAATTGGGTCTCTTCTGGACAAAACCCATGTTCCAGATTTTCCAAATTCGTCTTCATTTGCTTAGAATCTCAACTGTGAAATTGTCACTCCTTATTCCAACGAATTTCTGAGTTGGTACTTTTATTGATCAAATCTTCAATCTGAAAATTACCTTGGAGGCTAAAAATGGTGAATAGTGTTACAACTAATTTATTAACACTATCATGGATAAAATCATGCATAATCATCACTTTATTAGAAATAAAGGAAGATAAATAATATTCATTCATAAGAGCATAAATCATTTATAAAATGGATTTAAATGATCAATTATAACAAATGATATAATAGAGAAGAGTAAAAATGGATGAAATAAGTGTTACAAAGTGGTCGTATTCATGGCCCAACACCTCTCTCATTCTGTTAGGAGAATGGTATTCTCTAACTTTTAGGCTGTAAGGAAACGTGTTTCGTCTCCTTTGGCAGGCTTGCTCACTGTCATTACCTAGTAATCTAAAAATGTCTTCAAAGTGTGTGACTGTATGTCCTTGTGCAACAAGGTACCTAGGTGCAAGATTGGGATCATTTGCAATGAGGTTGTGGGTGCTGATGACAACCATTGGGTTATATTTTTCAAATCTGATCATAAGTGGTTTTGTCTCTTCTTTTTCCATTACCTTTTTCATCTTTATATCTCTTGCCTCCTCATGATTCATCCATGATGCTAAGGCCATTAATTTCAAGTCTCCTAGTTTTGAATTTGGGTCCCACACATTTAAATCTATCAAGGCCAAGCTGTGTAGGTAAATCTCATATATTTTTTTCTCTATCTTCCAAGGTTCTTTGGTCACAGAGATTAATGAATTGTTTATAGTCATGGAAGGGCATAGTTCCTTTCTGTGACAGGGTCTTTATTTGGAATTTTAGCCATTGTTCATTGAGATACAAGGCATAAGAATTTGCTAGAATGCTACAATGGATTGCCTCCAAGGAAAAGCTGGCCATAGTTGATAACTAGCTTTCCCTTTCTTGTAGTTGTCCCCTTAGCCATGTTTTCTTAGCTTCCAACTGATATTTCATCATTTCTTCTCTATCCTTGATGTTAGTTCTCATCCCATCTCCTGCAATTTCTCCTCCATGTGGCCTACATCATCCACCCCTTTTGAAATGGAAATTTGCATCCACTTGTGTGTCGTTGCCCTCTCTTTTTCAAGTTTAAAGAATAGGGTAATGACAAACTCCTATGGTATTACCAAACCTCCTCCAATGAATCTATAGTATGAGATGAGCTTTGGTTGTGGACTAGGTTCTCTCAGTTGCTGGTCTTATTTCTTTGTTTCTTGTTGAGTGATACCTTCATGGTCCCTTTTCTGTGTTTCATGTAGGTTTGATAGAGTTTCCTATAGGATGGCTTGTGCTTCCTATAGGTCTATATGTCTCTCCTGTAGGAGATGTTTTCCCTTTGATGAGGCTGACCTTGTGACAGGCGTCCTAACAAAAGTGATTGGAGACTTGGGAGAGGCTTGTTTTGATTATCCTTCTCTTTGATATTTCTCTAGAGGGGCTGCCTTTTCTTACTTCTTTGGTGAATCCTCAATGACAATTGGAGTTTTGGGGTGGGGGATTTGAAGTCTCCCTTGTCTAATCCTAGTTATCTTTCTTGTACTAAAGTATAGTGGGGTATGTCTTTGTCTCTTCCCCTTTGATTTTATAGGTGTACTTAAGGCAATAAGAGTAGCTGCTACCTCTTTCTCTGTGGGCTCTAAAGGAACCCTTGGTGATTCTTCTCCTTCTTCGTCTTGAGCTCTAGACCTTTGTTCATCCTTCTATCATGTTTCCTATTTTCCATTCTCTTTCTCATCCTCTTCTTTGTCTCCACCTTCCCCTTCTTCTTCTTCTTCCTCTATTTCTTCACACTACCCATCTATCTCTTCTTTTCTTTCTTCCCTTGTCTCTTCTTCATTCTCATCCTGTATTTTTTCTTCATTCTCCTCTATTTCTTCTTCATTTTCCGCCTTTTTTTCTTCTTCATGCTCACTAGTAGTCGGGATTTTGTCAAATTCAATAGCTTAAATTGGCCCTTCTTCCTGCATGACTTTAATGGTTGTCAATGAAATAGGGAATCTTATGTTTTGTAGATCATATACAAGGATGAGTTTGATCAAACCATGATGGGCTAATTGTTGATGTTTTCCTTCTTGCACTTTGATTCTCATGTCTATCATTGATTGTAGAAGAAAATAGGGTATACTTAATATGTTTTGAGGAGGTGTGTCCTCTCTGAATCTCATTCCTTAGAGGGTTCTGAGGTGTTAATCATACACCACACTATATCGCCCTGCACATGATATGTATTTAATGAGGTGGTAACTGACTTCATTCCAAGGGTATGGAATGCTTTCCCTCCTAACCCCATTTTTTTCCTCCACTGTCTCGTCTCCTTCCAAAAATAATCTTTTATTTGCAAGGGTGTTGTTACCCTTGTCTTCTTTCCTCCATGGTAACCCTAAAGGGAGTGTAGTGATTCTACTTATAACTACAAGGTTAATTACTACTGATAAGACCCTCACCATGGTAGTGAATTGGTCCTAGTGAGGGGTATGAGTGAGAGGGAAAATTTTATAGACACATCATCATCGTATCGGCTCATCCTCTCAGAGAACCCATCCATTGGTGCCTTGTGAAAATTTACACTATAGGAGGCTGTTGGTGGATTCTTGCTATGCTTGTGGGTTCTCTCTTGTTGAAACCTCCTATCATATTTCCCAGCTAATTGTGGAGGCTTGTGTGGATACAATTCAAGAATTCTGGTAGGTGAGGGAGGTTTGAATGTTAACTTTTAGTGACATGCAATACAACTCTCCTACACTACAATTTCATTAATCAAATTGAGGATTTTTTTTCCTTCTTTTCAATGGAAAATATGGCAGGTATAGCTCCTACCTCAATTTTCTATGTTCTGGTGAGGGTAACCCTTGATTTCACCTCCCTCAGTGTCCACTGAAAGTCCTGTAGATTGATTCCTTTGTATCATGTAGGCTTTCTTTTGGTTTCCTACACTGTAGATGTTGACTTCTTCCTGTAGGTGTTGCTTCAGGACGGTTGAGAGAAACTTCTTTGTTCGATGAATCCTCAAAGTTTCTTATGCTCTATTTGTATGGGAATTATTGTTTTATCTCCATATATGGATGATCGTGTGGGATGGTGTGCTGGCTATGTAAGTATGAGCACCTCCTTTTGGACTATTGGTCCCAATATCAGTCCATCATTCCACCTTACCTCGTAATCATATCCTACTCCTTTCCTCTATAACTTAACAATTTTTTTATTTATTCCCTTTTTCTCTTGATTTGACTTTTGCCATGTGTGGAGTAGTCTAATTGTTTTCTTCTCGTCAACTAGCCGAAGGTGGGCAAGTTAACTGGCCACCTTTACTTATAAAATCAACTCTATAATAATCCTACAATTTTAATCATATCGTATTAACAAGAGGGCATGAGTAAGATGACATAACTGTCAATAACATGGTTTGATGACGATGCCTTCTCGAGAGTGATGCCTCTTTGTTGTGTTTTTGCTTCTTATTTTTCTTTGTATTTTCCTCTTTTGATGCTTGTTTCTTTTGATGTGTAGGTGCTTGAGAGTGATGTTGGTGATATTTTTGTTGTTGCTGAGCTCTCAAGGAGATTCTTCATCCTTGGAGTCCTTGTTCTGAAGATGGTTGAAAAATGTGTGGTTTCCTTTGTGGGATAGGTTGCCACAGGATTTCCTATAGGATACCTACAAGATGTCATGTAGTTGCCTCTCCCCTAAACTTTCACGCTTTTTCTCAACTCTGAAGCATAAGGGATGTTGAAATGAGTGGATAAGGGTGATAGGTAATGTAGTGAGAGATGTGTATCTGGTATATTGTTCCTCTTTCCAGAATCTTCTCTCTTTCTTCTATTTGTTGTTTTTTTTTTCTGTAATCTGTATATTTTTTTTTTGAATTGATTTCTTTCATGGATGCAAGGGTGACATGGTGATGTAAGGAATGGCTATTATGTGGTGGAGTAAATGGTTTTCCATCCAGACACAGGCTTGTGTCATCCCCTTTCTCTTGGACTACCTTCCTTGGCGTTTGCAAGGTCACTGTAATTCCTATAGGAAACCCCTGTAGGTTTATAGGGAATCCTGTAGAAAACACAAAGTTTGTGTAAGATGAATTGGAGGGGTTTATAAGTGGAAGAATAGGTGAATAGTGGAAGATATGAGATGGGTGGATTGAAACATGGCTCTTCTATGTACTTCTATCCCTCTCATGTTGTGCTTATGCTTCTCTTGCCGACCTGCAAAACAAAAAAGTTCCTTTTTTCGTACCCCTTCTCTTTTTTTATTTTTTCTCTTTTTTTTTTTATAACAACTAGTTTTCCTCCAAGGAAGTTTTCATCCTAGTTGTCTGGCCTAGGTTCCTTAAAATGGGTTTTCACCCAAAGATATTTCTATTTTTCCTCTCTTTTTTTATAAACACCCTTAGGCTAACTCAAGAGGTTTTCAACACAACAGTGGGACTTAGGTGCCTCATGGAGGTTTTCACCTCAGTCTCATTATTATTATTATTTTTTTTTTTCCTTTTTTCTCTGCAGGGACTTGGTGGGGTGGAAGCTGAGACATTCTCTACCACCATCACTGTCTTGTTGATGCTATTGATGAATTCTTCCTTTGATAAGGGCTTCTTGTAGATCTTTAATCTATACCCATTGAAAAGAAAATGGATAGCCTCTACATCAATGGTTCTTATCTATACAACACAATTATCATGACAATTTTCTATTACATAAGGACCTAACCATATGGTCCTTAACGTACCTTTAAAATACTTGTATCGGGAATCATACAACAAAGTTGAATGACCTTCTTCAAACTTTTTGTCTTTTATATTCTTGGCATGGCATATTTTCCTCTGAACTTGACTCACCTCTATGTGTAGGAGGTCCTACATCCTAAATTCATCTAACCCATTCGACTTGAGAAATATTTCTTGTTGTGCCATGGTGAGATCTAGATTCAGTTGTGCTACCATTCTTAAGGTGTTGTATTCAAATTCAATGGATAGTAGGGATCTCTTCCCATATACTAGCTCATAAGGAGTGGACCCAGTGGTGGTCTTCCAAGTGGTATTGTAGGCCTAAGTGTTGGGTGTGGAGATTGATTATCTTCTGTATTCAAAGGTTTCAGTCGAATGTATACCCCAGGAATACAGTACACCCCTCCACGCGAGGGGGTGTGGGGGGGACTTGTCTCCCATGGGGGGGTTCAGGGGGGCTAATCCCCCCAGCTGGGGGGTTCGGGGGCTAGCAGTCCCCCGGCGGCGGTTCAAGGGAAGCACCCCCGAAATTAAAAATAGATGTAAAATTGCCATGTAAAAGTCTAGTAATTTCTAGTCAATCTGGGTCATTCATTAGGTGGATGATCTGACGGTAGAAGTTCTGTTTAATTTAGGGTTTTTTTTCCCTAGAAGGAAACCTCTCACTATATATGAGGGAATTGTATTGCGCCTATGTATATCTGTATTCTGAGTGAGGAAGAGAGAGGAGATTGATAGTGAAGAGGCTGTTACAGTGGATCTGTTGTAGGTTGTGTCTCTTAAGTTTGCTGGATAATATAGTAAACTAAGGACTGGCTATTTGTCTATGGATGTAGCCCAAACTGGGTGAACCACGTATATCTGTGTCTATCTTGTTTTATGTGTTTTCTGTGTTTATATTTCTACAATATTTTATGTGTTTCATTGCTCTGTAATATATAATTTTCTAACAACTGCTATCAGAACCGAAGGTCTATTTAGCTGATAAACTTGTAGGAGAGAAGGGTTCCTGGTTCGAGTGGCAGCAATGGCAGAAGACGGTAGGTTTAGGGTCGAAAAATTTAACAGCCAAAACTAGCAGCTGTGGAAGATGTAGATGGAAGATTATCTATATCAGGTAGATATGTACCTACCATTGAGCGGAAAGCCAAAGAAGCTGACAAGTATGATAGACACAGAATGGGATATTCTCAATAGAAAGGCACTTGGAACAATACGTTGTGCCTAGCGGCATCTGTAGTGTTTAATATTTCAAAGGAAACGATAGCAGAGAGTTTAATGTCAGCATTGGCCAAACTATATGAAAAACCCTTGGCCTCAAATAAGGTATTTCTTATGAAGCATTTATTTAATATGAAGATGTGAGAAGGTGGATCTGTTGCAGACCATGTAAATGATTTTAATATAGTTACAAGTCAGTTAAGTTCTGTAGGGGTAAATTTTGATGATGAAGTTAGGGCTCTGTTATTTCTGTGCTCATTGCCAGAAACTTGGAATGACTTAGTTATGGCCATTAGTAACTCTGTATCTAGATCTAGTACTTTAAAGTTTGGTGATGTTGTCGGCGCAATCCTTAGCGAGGAAATGCGATGAAAAAGCTTTGGTGAGACATCAGGTAATACTTTGATTGCAAAGACTAGGGGAAGAAAAATGGAAAGAGGAAAGAGCTCTGGATATCGCAGTAAGTCAAGAAAAGGCAGATCCAAGTCCAGAGTGGGCATAGTGTTTTAGAAATACAGGAAGAAAGGACACCTAAAGAAAGAGTGAAATTCTCAGAAGGGAAACGAAGAAGAAGCACAACAAGAAACTAATCGTGAAGCGAATGTAACAGGTGATGTTTTGCAACATGCTTTGATTATTTCACTAGAAAATATTATTGATGTCTGGGTGGTAGATTTAGGGGCCTCATTCCATGCAACACCTGATAAGAAACATTTTCATGATTATGTTCAAGGAGATTTTGGATAGGTTCGATTGGGTAATGATAAACCCTGTAAAATCGCTGGAATGGGTACAGTTTTCATAAAACAGCAAAATGGAAATTAGTGGTTATTGAAGAAGGTAAAGTATGTTCCAAATCGAAAGAAAAATCTGATTTCAACAGGGCAGTTGGGAGGTGAAGGTTGCATAAGTACTTTCACAGATAAAACCTAGAAGGTCACTAAAGGATCCCTGGTAATAGCGAAAGGAGAAAAGGTTGGTACATTGTATTTATGGAATGGTATTTCTAATTCTATTAATGCTTTAACCTCTACAGGAGAAGATACAACATTATGGCATCATAGGCTTGGGCACATGAGTGAGAAGGGGATGCAAATTGTTCACTCAAGAAATTTTTTGCCAGGTTTGAAGCAAGTTGATCTAAAATTCTGTGAGAATTGTATTTATGGAAAACAGAAGAGAGTTGGATTCCTTAGAGTTGGGAAAGAAGAGAAGAGTGAAAAATTAGAGCTTGTACATACAGATGTATGGGGACCTGTTCAGATATCATCTCTTGGTGGCTCTCATTATTATGTTACTTTTATTGATGATGCAACGAAAAAAACCTGGATTTATTGTATTCGAAATAAATCTGATGTATTGGATACTTTCAAGAAATGGAAATGCTTGGTTGAGATTGAGACAGGGAAGAAATTGAAGTGTCTCAGATCAGACAATGGAAGTGAATATTGCAACAAAGAGTTTGATAGGTTCTGTTCAGAGAATGGAATTCATAGAGAGAATATAGTTCTAGGAACACCACAAGAAAATGGTGTGTCAGAAAGAATGAACAGGAAAATCATGGAGTGTGCAAGGTTCATGAGATTGCATGCAAGATTGCCTTTACAATTTTGGGCAGATGCTGTAGACACTACTATTTATCATATAAATAGATGGCCTTCAAGTTCCTTTGATGGTGGTATTCTAGAGGAGGCATGGATAGGTAAAAAGATAAACTACTCAATTTTATAGACTTTTGGCTGTGAAGCCTTTGTCCACATTAATAAAGAAAATAGAACAAATCCTAAGGAAAAATCAAAGAAATGTACCTTTATTGGATATGGTGTTAATGATTTTGGTTATCGCTTATATGATTATGAAAATCACAAAATCATTAGGAACAGAGATGTAATATTTAATGAAAAGTTCTTGTATAAGAATCAATTGCAAGAAAAGAAATAGGAAAAAGAAAACAGAGAATACACAGTGCTTGACAATATCACAGGGAAAGTGATGGTGCTTGAAAATCATAATGATCAACAACTAGAACAGTAACCAAAATAGCAACAAGCACTTCAAACACCTGAAAGTGGTGTTAGAAGGTCTACCAGGATACGTAGACCTCCTGAACGATACTCTCCTTCACTATATTATGTATTGTTGACTGATTCTGGTGAACCAGAATGTTATGAAGAAGCAGTGTACTTAGAAACCAAAAAGAAGTGGGAGCAAGCCATGAAAGAAGAGATAGAATCCTTAGCACATAACCAGACTTGGGACTTAGTCAAGTTGCCTACAGGTAAAACAACATTGTAGAATAAATGGGTTTACAAGTTGAAGGAAGAAGATGGAGGTAGAAAAAGGTATAAATCTAGACTTGTGGTGAAAGGGTTTGCACAGAAAAAGGTATAGACTTTGATGAGATATTTTCTCTTGTTGTGAAAATGACTTCAATCAGAACTATTCTAAGTCTAGTAGTAGCTGAAGATTTTCATCTTGAGCAGTTAGATGTAAAGACAACCTTTCTCCATGGGGATTTGGAGGAAGAGATATATATGCAGTAGCCATAAGGATATCAGGTAAAAGGGAAGGAGAAACTAGTGTGTAAGTTGAAGAAGAGCTTGTATGGCTTAAAACAGGCTCTGAGGTAGTGGTATCTAAAATTTGACAAGTTTATGTTTGAACAAGGTTATACTAGACATCACTCTGATCATTGTGTTTATCTGAAAAATCAAAATGATGGCAGCTATATTATATTTTTATTGTATGTAGATGACATGCTTGTTGCAGGGTCTAACATGTAGCAAAAAAATGTGCTCAAAATAAAATTAGCAAATTCATTTGCAATGAAGGATTTGGGAGCAACAAAACAAATCCTTGGTATGAGAATAACTAGAGATAGGAAGAATCACAAATTAACATTGTCTCAAAGTGAGTACATAGAAAAGGTGTTGGAAAGATTTAATATGCACAATGCAAAACCAGTTAGTACACCTTTTGCTAGCCATTTCAAATTAATTAAGGAGTGTCCCAATACTCAAGAAGAAATGGCTCATATGTCTAAAGTTCCACATGCATCAGCAGTTGGAAGCTTAATGTATGCAATGGTCCGCACAAGGCCTGATATTGCACATGCAATGGGAGCTGTAAGAAAGTACATGAACAATGTAGGAAAATAACATTAGATGGGGGTGAAGTGGATTCTCAGGTATTTGAGAGCTACCACAAACCAAGCATTATGCTTTGGTGGTTCAAACATTTCTCTACAGGGATATGTTGATGTAGATATGGTGGGTGATAAAGATAACAGGAGGAGCACAACAAGGTATGTGTTTACTGTAGGTGGAACAGCTGTTAGTTGGGTCTCAAAAATACAAAGTGTTGTTGCACTCTCAACAATAGAAGTAGAGTATGTTGCTTCTATAGAGGCTAGTAAAGAAATGATTTGGTTACAAAGGTTTCTAGGTGAATTCGGTAAGAAGCAAGAGTTGGGCAGGTCATACAGTGACAGCCAGAGTACCATACATCTTGCAAAGAACTATGCATTTCATTCCAAGACTAAAGATATATAGCTCAAGTACCATTTCATACGGTCAGCATTGGAAGATGGACAGTTGAAGTTGGAAAAGATAGATACTAACCAGAATCCTATAGATATGTTAACAAACATTGTAACCAGGGAGAAACTGAGAATCTGCTAAATTTCAATTGGTCTTCAAGTATGATGAAGAAGATGAGAAATAGCCAGGTCCAAAGCGGAGTCATCGTCTAGCAAATGAAGTAGTGGTGGAGTTGCTATAATCAGTCTCCAAGTGGGATATTGTTGGGTGTGGAGCCTGATTAGCTTCCGTATTCAAAGGTTTCAACTGAATGTATACCCAAGGAAGATTGTACACCCCTCCACGCGGTGGGGTCCAGGGAGGACTTGTCCCTCCCGCGGGGGTTCAGGGGGGTTAATCTGCCCCCGGCTGGGGGGTCCGAGGGTAGTGCCCCCGAAGCTAAAAATAGATGTAAAATTGCCTTGTAAAAGTCTAGTAATTTCTAGTTAATTTGGGCCGTTCATTAGGCGGATGAACTGATGGTGGGACTTATGTTTAATTTAGGGGTGTTTTGCCCTAGAAGGAAACCCCTCACTATATATGAGGGAATTGTATTGTGTCTATGTATATCTGTATTTTGAGTGAGGAAGAGAGAGGAGATTGAGAGAGAATAGGGTGTTATAGCAGATATGTTGTAGGTTGTATCTCTTTAGTTTGCTGGATAATATTATAAAATAAGGACTGGTTGTTTCTCCGTGGATGTAGCCCACACTGGGTGAATGACATATGTTTGTGTCTCTCTTATTTTATGCATTTTCTGTGTTTATATTTCTGCAATATTTTATGTGTTCCATTGCTTTGTAATATATAATTTTCTAACACTAAGTGGTCCCAATCCTTTATGCTATCGCTAATCACTTTTGTCAGAATCCCTTGCAATCCTCTGTTGGTTACCTCGACCTTCCCATTAGCATGTGAGTGGTAAGGATTGGATGTTCTGTGATTGATCTTGTGTTGGATTAATAAATTCACAATCATGTGAGATGTAAATTGACTGCCTTGATCGGTGACCAATTCTCTAGGGCACCCAAACTTATAAAACACAGTTTCCCTTAAGAATTAAACCACATTTTCTTATGTTGTTTCTTTGATGGCTTTAGCTTTAGCCCACTTGATTAAGTAGTCAGTGCACACAATGATGTATTGCTTCTGTTTAGATGGAGGGTCAATGGGCCCAATGAAATCCATGCCCCACTTATCAAATGGCTCGAAAGTCACTTGAGGTTGGAGAGGAATTTCATCCCTTGGGGTAGGTTTCCCCATCTTTTGGCACCAATCACACTGACTAGTATACCTCCTCACATATTGATGAAAGGTCGGCCAGTAATAACCAGCTTGTAGTACCTTAAATGTTGTTCTTTTAGATGCAAATTGACCTCCACAAGGCCCACCATAATAGGTCAGAAGGATTTCAAAGACCTCCTCCTCCATGGCACATTTTCTTAGAATTTGATTTAGGCCAATATTCAAGATGTTGCCCCCAATCCAAGTGGATGGGGTGCTCTTCCTTACAATCTTGCTCTTTTCCTTGGAGGACAAGTTTGGTGGAAACTTTGTAGACAACAAGTAATTTTCTATGTCAGCAAACCATGGAGATTGAGTTGAAATGGCAAAGAAGTGTTCATATGGTAACTAATCATCAACCATTCCTTCCTCCCCTACAGGCAATGTCAATCTAGATAAAAAAATATGCAACAACATTCTCCTTGTGAGGCTTATCAATAATAGTTAAATCAAACTGTTGCAATAAAAGTAACCATCTAATAGTTTGGGCATTGACATTAGGTTTATTCATCAAGTATTTAATTGCAGCATGATCAGTATGTACAAATTTTTGTTAACTAGTAATGTAATGCCTCAATTTATTCAATGAATGGAAAACAACTAGGAGCTCTTTTCTAGTCACTGTGTAGTTTAGCTCGACTTTCGACAGATTCTTACTGATGAGGCAAATGTCATAAGGTAGCTTGTCATCTATCTGGCCTAGAGCTCATATGGTCTTGTGAGAGGCATCGACATGTATATGCAAAGGAAGAGCCCGATTTGGACCTCGGAGAATAGGTGCAGTAGTCAAATTATCCTTTAGGGTGTTCAAGGCTTCTTGATGGCTTTCTAACCGTACAAATTTGGAGTCTTTGGCCAATAACCCAAATAAACGGGAAGCTAACTTACTGAAATCTTTTATAAATCTCCTATAGTATTTAGCTAATCCTAGAAAACTTTTGACATTCGTCTGTTTTTGTGGAGTTGGGACCCTTTGGATGATGGATATCTTATTTGGGTCTACCTGCAATCCTTCCTGGGATATTGAGAGACCTAGAATAGTCCCTGCAGTCATAAAAAACTCACACTTTTCATGACTAAGGGATAAGTTCATTTCAATGCATCTGTTCAACACCTTACCCACGTTAGAGAGAGCCTCCTACAAATCGCACACATAGGGTGTAAAGAGATCCATATAAATTTCTACTACATCATGGACTAGCTTGGCAAAGATACTCAGGACTGCCCTCTCGAAAGTGGTAGGGGAATTGCATAGACCAAAATGAAGGAAGCTATAAGAGAAAGTACCCCAAGGATAGGTGAAGGTGGTTTTATCTTGGTTCTTTGGGCTAATATGGATTTGATTGTACCTGTTGAACCCATCTAAGAAAGAGAAAATATTTTTCCCTACTAGGCCACCTAACACTTGGTTAATGAAAGGTAGAGGGAAATGGTCCTTCTTTGTTGCTTTGTTTAACTCCCTGTAATCAACACAAATCATCCACTTACCATTTTTCTTTGGAACCAACACCAAAGGAGACATTCACTCACTATCTGAGATAGGGTAAATGAATCTTGTATCCAACAGCTTTTGTAATTCTTCATTGACTATATCTTTGAGAGCTAGATTCATTCTCCTTTGGGGTTGTCGAACTAGTTTGTAACCTTCTTTGATATAAATGTAGTGAGTACTCACCGAGGGGTGCACTCCCTTCATCTCTTTGTATTTCCAAGCAAAGGCACCCAAATTCTTTCTTAGCATGTTACATAACTCTTCTTCTTGGTGTACAAAAAGAGAGGGCTTGGTTTTCAGAGTTATTTCAGGGCCGAATTCTATTGCCTTGACATGAGTAGGATTTCAGTCAGCTAAGCGTAGATCAATCCAATTGTCTTTCGTGGTTTCCTTCACTACTTCCTCTAGAGAGAAGGTGTTGGGAATTGGATTTTGGAGGATTTTTTCAATCAAATCATCTTCACCACGATGTCCTCCTCCCATGGTAGTTTCTAGGGTATAGAGTTGAGCAAAGTAGATGTCATCTTCTTCTTGATCTTCTAGCCATAAAGGAAAATCATGTTCTAAATATGGCTGAGCAGGAGGGTACAAGACCAACTACTTGGATAGATGCCCATTTTTTATGGTCATGTTTCCAGCCCTGCAACGGATGTAGGTATCGGTAGTGACTAACCAAGGCCTCCCAAGTAGGAGAGGATAACCATTAAGCTTGGTCTTAGGCTGGAGAACTATGAAGTCCGCAAGGTACTTCCAGGAATCAATGGACACCGTCACATCCTCAACAATCCCCTTAGGGGCTACTGTGGATTGGTCTGCAAGCTGAAAGAATGTCGTGGTTAAATCATTACAACTGACTTTTCACTTTACAAAATAACGGTGGAAAACCCTTTATGACTTATGAAACCTTTGCACTCTGCGACCACAAAATGCGAAGGCTTTACAACTTTATTACAAAACTTGATCCAAAAAATGGGCTTTTAGCACAAAAAATGTCCTTGAGGGATCTCGTTCCCAACAGGCCCCTAACACAAACATCATGACTCACCCTTGAGTCACTCAGTAGGCATGGAGATCTTATTGTGAAGACCCCCCAGCTTGACCTGTATGACTCCAACCTCGACAATGCATTGTGTGGTCACCTGCTTCACGTATTTAGCCGTCTGCTCGGTCACCACTCCTGAATTGTCATCTGGAAGCTTTTGTTGAGTTGCTTGTAGAGTCGTAAGCTTTCCTTCAATAGAGGTTGTGACCATGTAAGCCTCATCCAACCAGAGCTTAAGTCATGCCTTCAGCACTACTTCCTTATGCAGCATTGCATCCACCTGTTCTTTCAGCTGCTCAGCCTCCTGCAGCTTTTCCAGTCTCTGTGTGAGCACGGTAGTTCGTCCTGTGTCTTTGAACTCATTATAGCACTACTGCATCTTGTGTGCTTATGTCTCAAGTTGTTGTATAGTAGGGTCCTCCTGCAAGCTCATCAGGACCTTGGACGACTGTTCAAAGAGTTGTGTGTAGTTCACTACTACACTGTCAACCACTGCTATTGCCTCTATGACAGTGGTTGCACACTGATCCTTTACGTTTGGCAAAGATGAAGGCTGGGCCTTCAACTATAACTTGGTGATGTACAAGTTCAACTCTAACTGAACCCTCGACTATTTATTTCTCAAGAATGGCAAACTCTGGGACCATTCGGCATGCCTCCTCCATGACCTAAAGTACACGCTTGTTTTGGTCAGTCACCTCAGTCATGGCAGTGATGGAAGAGTCTCGTTGTAGTGTCATATGCTCATTGTTAATCCACTGCTCGTTGATCACCTATAGAGTGCGGTGCTCATAAACCCTCAACTCTGCAATCACTCCATCATGTAATAGGTGGAGCACCTCGCCAAGGAGCTCTGCTAGATTCAACCCTACTCCCTTGAGGGCACTGACAGTGAGCCTGTAAACTTCATTCTCTATGGTCAGTGCTCCGTCAGGCAACACTATTGCTCTGGAGGCCTTCATGCATAACATTGCAACAAATTTTGAAGTTCCAATAGCAAGGTTGGTGGACACTGTACCATCCTGTGACACACAGGTCTGCAGCTCCTACATTCCTATCTAGATAACCCCTAATACTAGTTTCTACTACTGCTCAAACTGTTGTAGGGCCTCCACAGTGACATCTTGCACTGTGCACCGATGTCATGCAAATCGCCTTTGGTGAGAGTGACTGGGTCCAACGATGTCTTAGTGGCCTTGTATTTCTTCTTGGACCCTTTTTTCTCTTACTCCCTTGGATGTTTGACGCGGGAAGACATCGCCTATGGGTCCACACTGTGTTGCTCTGTTTGCTCGTTCGTCTCTTCCTCTGTCCCTGGTGAAGGCGACCTCATGCCTTTGTAAGAGCCCTACTCTGTTCCACCTATTTGCTTCTCTGTCTCCTGAGTGGCATCAAACTCTGCTTGGGCCTCATCAATGGCCTCGTTCTTTCCCTTTTTAGCTAGCTACGCCATCTTAAGCTTGGACTCATCCTTATTATGATACACAGTAGAATTGCTCCCTCCCATTGCCATGTTTGTTGTAGTGCACCATTCTGCTGGCAAGCGATTAAGTACTACATCAATGGAATCATCCGTTGCTAGGTAAGGCAAGTCATACCATGTCTTTGCAAGTTCCTTCTGTGCCCTGATGGACACGTGGTGAAAATATTCTTTAAACTCTGCGTAGCCCTTCAGATTGAGAAACAACGTAGGTGACAACTGCGGTTTGCGATTGATGGCCATATGGATGTTCATCTCCATCAAGATCAAGAAGATCTTGATGTCCTTGATGTGCTACACATCCTTAGTTTCCCACAGTGAAGTGTACTTCACTGCTTCTAGTAGGTTTGGTGCGGTCAAAGGGAATTGGTTGTCCTCTCGTAGCACCCATTCTACCAGCACAATAGACAATAGGAGCCACACATAATGGAACATCTTGTTGAGCTCCTGTGCTTTGCAACAATTCACAAGGAACTCACCACGGAGATAGTCTACCCAATTGAATTGAACTCCTTTGGCATGCTGGACTACTAATGCAATGACATGTGTTGGCACCTCATCGGCCCTACACTTCCTCATCACCTTCCCTACTGAAATTTGTATAGCCACCTTTATAGCAGGGTCACAGATGCTGGATATGGCATATCTATGCGGCTTCTTTACCATCTTAAACTTCTCTTTCATGGCCTCCGTTACGGCTTCCTCACCACCTTTTCCACCAAACATCATGGCCAGATTTTCTCTAGTGTAGGGCAACCACGTGATCCTATGGATCAATCTTTTAGTGATGGGTATTGGCTCCTCCAGCCATAGACACCCATCATGGACCAAGCATAGCAGCTGCTTGATGACCAAGGCTGTAATCAGGGTGAAGTTGTAGTGCGACACCCAGAGAAGTTTGAGCAGACCTGCCTTGTCTACTCCTCTTAGCCACCTTCGTGGATCCAATTGTTGAGGGACAAAGTCCCCTAGGGTCTTGGGGCAATACCCTAGCAGAGTGGGGGTTATATATAAATAAAAACAAGCATTCCATACAGCCATGATACTAATATAAACAAACTATACGAAGAGAGGTGCACCTGGGGGTCCTTCGTTTGGGTAGATCCAGCCAGGGTCCAAACCCTCTCAGAGTTCCTTTCGATCCTTCAACCTACAAGGAAATCAATTCAAGGAAGCATGGTAGCATATGGACCAAGCATCATATTGAAATCAACTTCATAGCATATTGAAAGGTAGTTAGTCATACAATTGAAACAACCATTCGTATGTAAATCATAACATTGATATCATAAGCATGAAGAAGATTAATATCAGGAACAAGACAAGAGTTTCTTTTATTATAGATAAGTAAAATACAGTAAGGAATGATTTCACCTGAGTCTTTCTTTCACAGGCTCGAAGCGGGAACGTCCTCTAGTTTTGTCCAATCTCAAGCCTTTAACAAACTCCTTCCATGACTCATTGAAGGATATATCAACTAATGGAAAGACATCCTAACTCAAGGAAACAAGGGTTTCCTGTAATGGGGGGAGTGCTGGAAGCACAAGAATCTTCAAACCTAATCATGGATAATCTCAATAGAGTGATTTTTCTCTCTATTCTCTCCTCCCTTAGGCCTTCCCATTGAAGCCTTTTTATACTTCTCCCAAATTAGTTTTTTAGTTGGGAATTTGTTGGGAATAGTTGGGCCACGAGAACTAATAGGTAATCAACTGGTAAAACCCATGATCTCCACCTGAAATTAAGGAGATGTAGTTTTTTTAAGTGTTTTAAGACATATACGTGGGTTGGGTATAAAGACCCGCATACAGACGTGTTTAGCTCAGGGGAATGCAGCGTATAGGGAGTAAAACATTGTTTTTTAAGTATTTGGACTAGGTATGGAAGGAGGGGTTGCCCTAGGCCATGAGTGCAGCATCACAAACATCAAGAGTGAGATTTGGAGCTATAACACCAATGCGGTCATCCTGGTGGTTGTATCGATAATGCAGCACATCGGTTGCTCCGTTGCCAGGTGCGAGAACTTCTCATGCTCAGCCAAGTCCTAGTCTTCAAGTTTTAAGAGAGGAACCCACCCCAAGCATGGTCCTTCAAAAATAATTTCATCTGGTAGAAGAGGGGTTTGCAATGGGACCTTGCTATCATATATATCTTTTGGGACCTTGGTCTTGGCTTTGCATAGAGGGATGTACTCAAGCAACAAAGTGATAGGGTCAGAACCCTTATCTTCAACTTCCCCCACGTCTATCCCCACATCCTCATGATCCATTGTGATTTCTTCAATTTCTTCCTCCTCCCACTCTAAATTGATGGCTTTTCCCTTTTCCTATGTGGTGGGCTTATCCTTTGGTGGGTTTCTTCTTGGTGATGCATGCATTGGTATTGTAGGTTGCTTGCCCTTTTTTGTGCTCTCCTTGGTCGGGGTGGCTTTGGTCTTGGTGTCTTTGACGATTTGGGGACTTCAGCTGATACTTCAACAACCTCTGGAGCGACTTCTTTGGCCTCCATAACAATTTCTGACATATCCTCCTCGACTGTCACTACTTCGATGGCCATAGATATGGTAGGTGTCGACATAACGCTAATCAACAATGCTCATGATGTCTCTGGTAGGTTTTCAATTAACACTGAACTTGTTGTCATAACCTCAAAGAATTCTCGGTTCATGTGCACTTGAGAGCTCAACAACTAAATTCTCAAAATGCCAAGTGTTTTTCGCTGGACAGCCACTTGTAATTTATAGGGCATTTTGAATTCAAATATAACTGTTCCCCCCACATCCAATTCATTAATGCTAGATTTGCGGCAGATTTTCATGGATCTGACGCATAAATTTTGTCTTAAATGTCTGTCACCCATTCCATTTGGCCGCATTTCTACCATCAAATCATGAATAGTGACTTTAACGGTCACTTTCCAGCTGACCTGTGTGATTTCTCCCTGGGTAACGCAACTCCTTTCACATTGTCGCAAACCCTGTGACACTTCCTTGCTTCACACAATCCTCCAACCACGCAAATCCCCAACGCGGGAAGTGTAGTTCGTAGTCCCGCGCCTCCTTTCAGCTAAGTAGAGCACTAAGACTATGCAACCATCATATAGTGACATGGTCGGACCACCAGTGTATGGCTTCAATCGAATGCCATTCACCTTTCCTGGGAAGGGATCTCCATTCACTTTGACCACCTGAACTACTCCTTCGTCGGTAATATTCTTAATGACATAGGGCCCTAACCAGTGCATTCTGAATTTCCCTGTAAATTTATCAAACTTGATATCATATAAAAAAACCAGGTCATTTACCTTAAAGGTGTGCAGTTTAATGTATCGACAATGCCATGCTTTTTTGCACTGTTTTTGGACCTCTTGGTGAAATCCAGCTAGAAATTTCTCTTTCTCAAGCTCATCCAGTTGCATGAGCCTCTCCTCGAAGGCTCCATGATCCATCATAACCATGAGTGCCATTATGCATAGACTAGGCACAATGTATTCCATGGGCATCACTGCTTCAACACCATAGACAAGCCTAAAGGGTGTTTGGCCAGTCAACTTATTGCATGTCATCTGACAGGCCCATAGTACCGTGGATATGCATAGATCCCAATCACTTCACTGAGCATTGCAAACCTTGGTCACCACATTCTCTAGCACTTTATTGAACTCTTCCACCGTCTTGTTAGCCTGTGGGTGATAAGGCGTGCTTTTCTGGTGATATACCTGAAATTCCTCCATCAATGCACTGATCGTCTCGTTCAGAAAGTGCGTACTACGATCACTCATCAGAATCTTTGGACACCCAAATTGTGCCAGTACATACTCAAAGAAGAGCATTGTAGCAGTCATGCCTATACAATCTTTTACATGTTGTGCCTCTGCCCATCGAGTCAAATACTTCGTCACAGTGATAATGCACCTAGCTCCTGTATTTTTCCCTTGGGGTTGAATGGGTCCCACAAAATATATCACCCATTTCTCAAAGGTTTGTAATGTCGTCTGTGGATTTAGAGGCAGGTCATCCCTCTGCAATGCCCTGCCATTCCTTTGAGAAACATCGTATGCTTTGTAGTAAGCTTTTGAATCCTGATGGAGGGCTCAAAACCACAACCCTACGCATAGAATCTTCTGCGTGATCACTCTCCCTGCATAATATCCTCCTACAACACCCCCATCAACATCCGTGAGGATATTTCTCCTTTCAATCTTCGATACCTATCATCACAATACTTCATCAGACCCCATTTTGTATAGATGACCAGCAATGACAGAAAATCTTTTGCGCTTAACACTAACTCCTTTTTCTTTTGGACAGTGTAACCTTCCAGGGAAGTTCCTATTGTTAGGAAGTGTATAATATCTTCAAAATGACCATATGTGATGCGCACTGAAAATAGTTGTGTGTCAGGAAATCTTTCCTCCAAATTAGTGGGCTCTTCCCATGCTTTGATGTGCAACAGATGGTCTGGTCCTATGTTTAGTCATCCAGTCTTGATAATAAATTTAAAATCATACTCCTAGAACAATAACAACCACCTGCAGATTCTTTCCCCCAACACAGGTTTATTGACTAGGTATTTTAACGCGGAATGATCCATATACATCTTAAAATGGCCATCCACCAAATAGTGTCTAAACTTCTGGAGCTTGTATATCATGGCTAAACCTTCATGCTTAGTGGTGGAATAGTTCTTCTCCACCTTGGATAACCTTCTACTTGCGAATGCTATAGGATGGTCCAAGTCTCCTCCGCTAACCTGTGTCAGTACTACTCCCAACACTATACACGATGCGTCGACATGTACATGAAACTCCTTCTTCCAATTTGGGAAGACTAGAATTGGTGGTGGTCATCTTTTCTTTGAGTACATCCAAGCTTTTCTTAAAGTCCTCATTGCAGCAGAATGTGACATCCCTTTTCAACAACTTGTTCATAGGTGTGGTGATTTGGGCATAGGCTTTGATAAACTTTCTGTAATATCCATTATGTCCTAGGGTAGTACGTAGTTGTTTCACACTCCTCGGTGCTTCTAAGTTAAGTATCACCGTAATATTCTTCGGATTTGCCATCAGTCCTTGTCTACAAACCACATGATCCAGTAGAGTCCCAAAAGGAACATAAAACAGACATTTCTTCAGATTGAGCGCGATCTGGTATCTTTGATAGGTATCTAGCATCAAGCAAAAACTTGTCACATGGTGTTTCACCATCCCAGACAAAGTCCATTCATCAAAGTACACTTCCAAGAACTTATGAATAAACTCCTTAAATGTCGCAACAACTATGCACGAAAATATTGCAGGCACATTCTTCAATCCAAAAAGCATTATAGTGTACTAAAAAAACCCCCACTCAGTCGCGAAGGTCATCTTTCTCCTATCCTCCAGCACAATTTTGATCTGATGGTACCTAGAGAATACATCAATGAAGAAATATGCTTCGTGGCCACCCACATTTTCCAACACTTCATCAGTGAATGGAGTTGGGAAAGGATCATGTACACAAGCATCATTCGACTTCCTGAGATCTACACATATCCTTATTTCATCCTTCTACTTCTTTTCCTACACAACCATTGGGCTTACCCAATTAAATTCTTCTATGGGCTCAATGATGCCTGCCGTGAGCATCTTGTCTAGTTCTAAGTAGACCTTGTGCTTATACTTCAGATTGAGACAATAGGTCCTTTTATTAGTTGGCTTTGCATCGGGCTTCAATGTAATCTTCATAACACCTAAGTCACCGATTATCCCTTTTAGATATATAAACCTGGTAGGGAATAAATCTTGGTATTTGTAGAGAAATTTAGCAACCTTATCCACCGTTGTGTCATCCTAGTAATCTCCAATATTTGTGAATTTGGGCTCTGCCTCTGTACTAATATTTACCTGTTTCACTTTCAGAGGTGTGGTTATATTAAGATTCTCAAATGGAGGTCCTTCAACCTCACGATGACCTTCTGTTTCAGGGATGTTAATATTTCATGGATCCTCATCTTCCTCTTCAGCGGTTACGTTATAACATTCCATCGCGTGACTTAGTTGAGTAGTCCAATCAGGTTGAATTAGGTCTAGAGGATCCTGCGGTATCCTAAAGATTGTTGTTTTCACTTCTTGTAGCACCTCATCAACACAGTGAAATTTGTCTTCAAAGCTGAATGTCATGATGAATCCTTCACACAAAATATCCCATTCACATGTACCATGGTAGAGCTCTATTTCTATGTACCAGTTCATCTAGATGACATCCAAGGTGTGATAAAATAAGTGCACCCATTCAAGTTGGGGCTTCACTCCATAACCCTTGGCCTAATTGGCCAAGTGTGCACGTAGATCATCCTTCCATCATACTTGTCTGTCATTCGTACCTTTAGCTTTCCAAAGTGTTTTCTCATCATCCTCCTACATTCGTGCCAATCATAAAATCTACCCTTGTGCGTACACCACCATCATGCAAGCATAGCACGCAATGCCCAGTCCAAAGCTTGGAAGCACTGTTTCTCTGGTACCTCCCTCTCAAACGCATCCGAAAATATATCTACATCATTTAGGCCATCATAAGTGGGAAGATTTCTTACCTCTGATGACACACAACATAGTGACCGGGACATCATGTTACAGCTTAGCATGGTTACTTCATGTAACCGATTCTACCAGTGCTCTAATTCTTCATCATAGTTCGAGGTGGAGGAACTCTTGCAATCCAATGTAATTAATCCATCCACTGTTGGATTCAACCAATATTGGTCTAGTGCTATTATCTTATAGATACAGTCCAGATCATCATCTCTCTCATAATCGTAGACTGGTTCAATATAGCGCGATCCTTCAGCAGGATCTAGGGGTACTATTACGTGGAGTGATTTCTTCTGAAATATGATCTTTCGTTTCTTTAGGTTGATTACCCTATTCATATCAGTAGCCCAATCAATGCCAAGGAGTGCAGGGTAAGGGTTGATGTCATCTACAAATTTCTATTGCCTCAGAGTTAGCCAACGCACTCGCACCTTGATTATCTATAGTCACGCCTTGCAACCACCCCATGGGAATGATCTTTTGCTGATTTTCCATCTTTAACTAAATCATAGACCACTATAGTGCAGGTCTTCCCATCCGTTCCCAAGTTTACTTTGGTAGGACATTCACATCTGATCCCAGATCCAAAATAACCTAATCCATTTTGTGTTGTCCTATTGCATGGTTGGCCCCATCTCTCATCCTGTCCTTATTTTATGCTTACCAATATTTCATACTATGCATGGTTCACCTAGAGTTTTTCCGGTGCATCTATTTATAAGCTGCTATAATCCCTTCACAACCTTGCTATCGTGCAACAATTTCATGCAGGTCTCTAGGAAGGTTGTGAGCATAGAAAGGTCCATTTCTAGATCAGGCTAATCCTTTCTGCCTGAAGTGGAGGCCCCATTGAAGCTCTTGGTTCCATGAACGTTTCACGTGCACGCTCCAAATCAAATTCAACCTCCTTCACTAGAGCTTTGCGAACCAATGCACTATCTACGGGCTATTTCCCATTATCATCCCTTGTTGTAATTCCATTGCAAAGCACTATATTCACATTTGGATCCTATTCGTGAGGCTTAGACCTCATCATCTGCAAGTTTTGAGTTGGCTAAGGTTGTAGAGACCCCTTGTCGCGTATCCTCTCTATCAACACAGGATAGTCCTTTACTTCATGACCAAATAGAGTGCAATATTTGCATGATGTACATGTCAGGTTAGTGCAATCGCGGGCATAGTGTCCTAGTCCTTCACAATTGTAGTAGATTAGAAGTCCCCAACCTCTACCAATTCCTCCTCCACCTCGGCCTCATCAGTGCCCCTAAAAGCATGTTCGCGCCATCTCCATGCTCTGGTAAGGGTGGTACGTTTCTGCTTGAACCCTATAGGCGGGTGTTCTATCCATCATCAATTCATAGCTTCTGCAGTTGCACTCATCATGCCCTACCAACCTACAAAAGTTGTAGAATAGTTGTCGCGGTGTTTGTATAAACATCCATAGAAAATGATAGTTATCTGTCATATGTTTTCCTGCTATCTGACATATAGTGCACCATAATGCAGACCCCATGCTAGGCCCTACTTGAGATTTCGGCCTTAAAGGCATCGGTCCTCCTCCTCAATATAGTTCACAGAGACTAGGAAATGGTATTTTTCATGCCCCTAACCCTTACATTTTAGGCACCATACCTCTTCACGCGCCTCCAGCTGAACGATTATGTCTTGTTCCAAAATTTTCATTTCAAGGCAAAGATTTTGCAATTGCACATGGATCTACTGAACCCCTAGATTTGGATGTTGCATCGACATTTCATGTAGTCTCATTGCAATATCCAAGGCCTCTGCCTGAGTCATTATTTTCTGCTATGATAGCGCAACCCTTAGATGTGGTAGAAGCGAAGTCACGAACCATTCGCGATGTTGTCCATCTATTAAGTTCATATCAGCTTTGCAGATTTTACACTTCAATCTCTGATCTAATTCCCAAGTTGTGTTGCTTGGTTTCATCACAATTTCCTTGAATCCTACAATCGGCTATGCCTCAGATTCAGGCCTACTGAATTATTTATTCAACACGGTCTAGATGTCTGCCACTCCAGCGTTTGGGTTATCATTAGAGTACTTGATGTACTAGGTTAGCGCATGATCCTCCAGAGCACTAATGAATGTTTCCTTCTTCATGTGATCATCTGTAATTCCATGAGCTTCCCATACAACTTTCATGATGAACCAGAACTATTCCGGGTCCTCATTTCCCAACCCTTTAGACAAAGTCAGCTTCACTGAATTTTCCATGCTGAACTATGGTGGAGGCAGTGGTGGTACGGGTGAAGTCACAGGTGATGGTGGTGAAGTTGGATGTGGTGTGGGTGGAGATGGTAGTCATGGGAATCCTTGTCTTATTAACTGAATAGCACATCATGGAGAAGCGTGTGCTACTCCCTCTTCATCACCCAATGGAGGTGAAATCAATGGACTATATTCCAGACCCTTTCTTCCTTTGTTCCTATAAGTCTTTCCACTTCACTTAGCTCTTGACATCAAGGTAGCTATATAACCCTTTTTTCACACAATAACATCTTAATCTAGGTATTCAAAGACTTCAAGTACTTACCTTGTAGACCTTTGAAAAAGCATCGCTCTGCCACGCTGTAGCTTATTGAGGTATCGACTGCGAATTTAGTCACAAATCCTCCTATGATGCATTCAAGCTAGTGATCAACAGTGAAAGCGATCTTATCCTTAGAGGCTTCCAATCTTTGTACTAGCTTCGATGTCCAAGCAATAGGACTATCAAGTTTCCACCTTCCTTGGTTATCTGCTAGCTTTGCAATCCACTCATATAGCTCAATGAGAAAGGAACAAAAAATATCTCGTGGATCTCTATATATAGGTATCTGTCCAGCCATTATTCTATTTTTAGTCACGGATTTATATCATACTACTTCACGAATTTGTGGATCTGCCCATCCAACCAGTCTTCGAGGTTCAATGTTAGTTAGCAAAACAAATCCCTACACTACTGGCCCTTTCGACATCATCCCCCGGATTGCAGGCTGAAGTCTCACCGGAACTAGTATCGGGGGATGCTGGAACCAATTTTATGCACCTTGAGATGGTTGTGATGTTAGTTTATTCCTTATATTCCTGCTTTTGTATAGGTCGTTAAGCTCTAGGGTTTTGTAACATTCAGATTCCCAAACTAGCTTAAGTGTCTTACTTATCTCATTAAACAATCATAGTTAGTGCCACGTAAACAAATGTATTTACTTGTGTTCAATTATCCAATGTAATTACGTATGTTCACGCACCATATAAGCATTATAAATGAAATTTATACATAATATGAAAAGATGCATTAATAGGAAACAAAGACACAAAATTTGTAAAATTCTTCTCTTTATTGATATCTTCAGATGATTACAAACTCTATCTTCCCTACGCACACAGTTAAGGGGGTATGCACACTTAGTTGCGGACTTCTACGCTAGGCCTTTGCGCACTTAGTTGTAGAGCCTCTACCTATGCTACGATCTGAAACATAGACTTCTCTTCTTATCACTCAAGACTTCTTACTACTACCACAACCTATTACTACTTAGAGCTTACTTACATAGCTCTTTTTATACAATCCCATGGTTTGCAGACCATGGGTAGATCTTTATGGCTGAATTTTCAATTTACAAAGGGTGGACAACCCTTTATGAATCATGACACCTTCATGCTCCGCGACCAAAAAATGTGGAGAATTCACAACTTTATTACAAAACTTGACCCAAGACATGGGATTTTAGCCCCAAAACCATCCTTGGGGGATTCAGTTCTCAACAGGAAGCCCCAAGATCAATCAAGGTATGTGGGACAATGGTGCCATTAGTGTGCACCTCTACTACAGGGCTTCTAGGGTCTAAATATTTTGGTAAAATTACCTGCCCCAGCATTACGTCGGAAAACTGTCTAATGACATTAATGGTAGGGGTGTCTCTTCTTCGCATCCCTAGATGTTTGAAACACTTCTCTTTAATCAGTTTGTTGTAAATAGGTACATCCTTAATGGCTTGGAGAAGTGGAATTTTGACACATAGATTTTTGAACTCTCCCATAAGTTTTTTCTTTTCTCGGGTAGGTTTGTCTGGATGAGTTAATCTTTTAGGAAAGGGTGGTGGATTCACTCTAGGCATACTTCCCTCTCTTTCCTCCTCATTCTCCCTGGGTGGATATGGAGGTTGGTTATCTGAGAGTACTCACCTAGACCTTAGGTTGATTTCCTAAACTTCCACAACATAAGTAGGGTAGGATGTCTCTCCATTGTAGACTTGTTGTGCCTATCTATTGTTTGAGTTCGGATTTAGTTAGCCAAGCATCTGAGGTTGTTTAGGTGGAGCAGGGTGTAAAATTTGTGCTTGATAAGGAGGTGAAGGAAATAAAGTTGGAGCATTGTTGTATGGGGACCTCTACCTTTGGGATGGTGCATTCCACTGAGGTTATGGAGGAGTATATGGTTGAAAAGGCTAGTTGGTCAGCTGGGAATGATAACGAGGTGCAAACGACCAAGGAGAAGCTATATACTAGGAGGGATGAGCAGGGGTCCCCCAAGAGGGAATCGATGTGTTTTGGTTAGGGTTTTAATATGCATAGGATGACCCTTGCATGCCCTACTAGTATGGTCGAGGCCCATGAGACCTCCTTTGATTTATTTAGTAGAGCTGTTCAGTCACCCTTTCAATTCCATGATACACAACTTTTAGTCTAGGTAGAGAAGGGCACTTTTTCAGTGGAGTAGGTTTCTTAATAGAACAAGTAGATTTCTATCAGGTTTAATGGAAATTAATTCCTAGGGTGGCTCCTTGGGCATCTAGGTTAGAATATGGATAATTCTCTCCCTCCTTCCACCTGCTTCCTCCTGATTTGCACAACGTCCATCTGTAGGTCAATGGTTTGCAACATTTCATTCTTAAAATCTTCCAAAATGTTTCCAATTTCACCTTTTATAGATGTCTTGGAAGAGGATGATCTAGCCACTCTCTGACTAGCCCAACCCTTTTTCCTAGATGCCCTAGAATGGTTCTTAAACATGGTCTTGTTATCTTCATAGGGTAGTTGGTAGATTTCCCCTCCTGATAGAAGGTTTAGGGTATCCAGAAGACCTTCCCTGACCCTCCTGAGAAGGACTAGCTTAAGTGACTTAGGATCAAGTGTGCACCTGGCCCTTTTGTAGCAAAGCTAGAATCATTCCTCATAATCCTCTAACGACTCATCATGCCCCAAGGTCATTCTAAAAATTTCATCTTTAGTGTAATTGGACCCCCAGTAGTTCATCTACTTGTTGTTGAAAGCTTGTTGCATCTGAGCCCAAGTGATGATACTATCCCCAGGTAAACCTATGAACCAGTGCAGAGATGCATCCTGAGAGTGGATGGATATAATTTCAACTTCTGATCATTAGTGGTGTAATCATAATTTATGCATATGACAACAATTTCAAACAAGAAAGTATTTGGATCTTCTGAGGTAAGGCCATGGAAGTGAGGAAGAGAAGAGGAGCTTATGTTTTTCATCTTGGCATCCCCAATTGTTTCTCTAATGGGAAAAGCACCCTCAATTCTTGAGCTGGCAATAGACCACTAGGGTTTCTCAAACTAGCCTTCTGTTGATTTAGAATAAGTTTTATTACCAATAGAGAAAGGGGGATTTTACCCTAATTGAGAAAACTGAAATATTATGTACTGCAGTAATGAAAGACTAAAATAAATGCTTGAAACACACCTCTCATCTAGCTATTTATTAAGATATCTTGCTTCAGAAGAATTCTAATCTAACACATGTGGAACCCTAACTAACCTAAGCAGGCAATCTAATCTAATCAAGCACTTTATTGTTGTGCATATGAATTAACATAACAACCTTTTTCTTTTCATCCTTTTTGTGAAAATGTGAATACCAATTATTATTGATTGTATGGAAGGTGGGTTAGGTGTGGAGAGAGATGGTTGTGAAGGTTCAGATGGCTTGATAGGAAAGTAGGGGCCTTTTCCTATATTTCATGATGCATTTCTCACAAATCGGCCTCAAAACATTCCACTACAGGTCATCCTACAGGATGTCCTAATTCACCAATAGGATCCATTGTATTCTATTATTATCCTTTTTGGTATTCCTTTATCTCTCTAAAGCTATTGCTAAAACTATGCACAAATGGAAGCCAACTAATCAAATTCACCAATACTTGCAATGAAACAATGCCAAAAACAATTCAACAAGTAATCTAAGAAATAAACTAAGAATACAGGTACAGTAAGGGGAACCTCTACTTCTAGGGTTGGGATCTAACCCAAGAGCTTCAACCCTCTGTGTCAACTCAGTGCTAGATCAAGGAAATTCTCATTTTCATTAACATATCAAAAAAATACATAACAATGTTTTTCCACAATCCTTCAACTCGAAGGTTCTTAGTTATCTTGGATAAAAAATATAAATCCTAATGATGCTTTAGGCCTCTTTATTTATACAATTTAATTTTCCAACAAATTCCTTAAATCTATGGAGGCTTGGTTCGCAATATCAAGATAAATTGGTTCTTAACTATGATTGCCTTGACTTCCAATCATTCTCATGACTCCGCTGCCTAGAACTCTGAGATCGTGTGATTTGATTGAGGGATCTTCAAATGAATGAGGTCTGAATGAGGAAGATCCATCTCCTATAATCTCTCCTTCTTGTCTCATTCGAGTTCCTACACCTTAATTAGCGATAATTTGCCATAATTGGCTCCCAAAAACCTACAATCAATGCACATTAGACCACTAGACATAACATCTCACTTTTACTAATCTCATTAAGCAAAATATAATTAAAACATGTAAAGAGACATGAGAAGAGTTTACTTTAGTAAGTTTTGGAGGTGTATTAAGGTCGATATATTTACCCAATGATGAGTCTCATCAGAGATCACAAGGAAAAAAAGGGAAGGTGATTGATCTCAAAATATTCTCATTGAATTTAAAGCTTCTGCAAAACATGGGGTACTCATATTCATGTGATCCATTGATTTCATGAACTGAGTGATCAACTATGAACAATGGTGAAAAAAAATGACCAAATCAAAATAAAGTGCATGCTCCCATAGCTTGTCCATATATATTCAAACATTCATTGTTCAAAACATGAATGAAAAAGATTCTTTAAAGGTCAACTTAGAATCAAAACCTGCATTGAAATGATTCTTTAAGTGTGAATTGATATGAATCTCATGAAGAATGAAACAAAATGATGAACATTTAGATTAGATCTATAATTCAATTTTTTAATTCATTATTAAAGAAGGAAATTTAAAATATTAGAGTTTGAAATAAATATTAGAATTATATCTTTATCATGTAATATGGCGAAGAATATTCTATCAAGCTAATATCATGATGATACACCTATCCTTTTCCCAAAACAAAAATAAAACTTTGAAGCCCTATGATGAAATACACCATTCCTATCGGCATAAATAATTGAAATATGATTTTGAATTTTTCATTGATTTTCATTTGAATTTTGATAATGTTTTACATAGTTTAACGAATAAAAATATGTATGAGTGATTCGAGACTTCCAAAATTAATCATATTGTTATATGTTTCTGGAATAACAATGTGTAACATGTGTGATCCTTCCAACATTTCAAATGGTGACTCCATCCATCATCAGGGACCAAAGAGTTACTTCTGAGTAAATGAGTGCTGGAGAGCCTTTTTATAGGAGATATTTTTGAATTAAGTATTCATTATATATCATATTTTATATGTAATTTTTGATAACATATTTTATGTTCAAATATAAAAGAGGTAAATTGTTTCAATCACCACTTACAGTTTAAGGGATCACTCTTTTTCTGTTTACATTCATTCAAATATTATGTATCTAATCATAGTTCTACTCATTACAGTAATATAATGAAATCATGTTCTATATTTTTGGAATTTGGTGCAAGGCATTCTTTTTCTTGTCATGTTGTTCATGTTATGAGTATCATAATATCTTGAAATGAAAATGTCGTGGGTCATACAAACAATTTCTTCTGCGGTTTAATTAAATTTCATTTCATTTTTGTTTTTGTCAATTTTCCACATGATATTGTGTAACCAATGACCATTTCACTATGCATAGTGTTCATGTTTCACTTTTATAATCACATTATTTTCATATAACTTGGTGTGAGTCATTACAAAACCATATTATGCAAAAATTGTTTTAGGGATCAAAATTGAAGTCTTCATTATTATTCAAGACTTATTTTGTTCTATATAAAAAGGTATTCAATTATTTTATTTACATTTGATATAAATAAGTATTTGTGAATCATGCCTCATATGATATCATTAGGAAAAATGAGAATTACTTTTATTGCATGTTTGTATATAATCATAAAAATAAATGCTTGTCACTGAAATGAATATCTTCATAAAGTGGTAAAATATATAGGGAACACCCATGTATGAATTTAGTACTTGATAGGTGTGATTGACAATGTACTTAAATCCATTTGTAATTTATTTTAACTGAGTTTTCATAGATATGCATCTATCCACTTGTTTATATTGATCCCAATGTTAATTCTTATAATGGGTATTGTCAGATAGACCCAGAATAAATTCCACAAAAATGAATGATATATATTATTGATTGAATACATTAAATTTATATAAATGAGAAAGAGAGGGAGACAATTATGCCTGAATAAATTATCCATATGGGAAAAACTAAAAACTAAATAATAATAAAATAATCCTAGTAATGTACAAAATACCAAATGATTAGTTTAACATTTCACCCTAATTTGAAGGGATATTTGAAATGCCGAGTAAAGATATGAACTTTTCAAACATTTCATATCCCAATGCTTCGGTAAAAATATATACACATTTTTTTGAAGTAGGATAATGTGTTAGATGAATTGTTTTTTCCTCTACACAATGTCGAATCAAATGATATTTGGTGTTGATATGCTTGGTCCAATCATGAAATTTAGGATTCCTAACCAATTGAATTGCATAAGTATTATCAATAAGAAGATACGTTGAAGTCTTGTGTTTCTCCCATAAGTCTTCAAGTATTTTCTGAAGCAGAATGATTTATTTTGTAGCTTGAGTTGCTGCAACACATTAGGCTTCCGTGGTAGAATCAGCAGGAGCATATTTCTTTCATGGTCACTAGTTGATAGCTATTGATCCAAGTGTAATCAAATAACTGGAAGTAGACATCCCATTCTCTTTATTACCATGAAAATAAACATCTGAATAACCAATGAGAAGGAATTCTAAAACTTTGAATCATTTGATGTCATATGTTTGAGTCCATTTAATATATTTGAACATTGTTCTTGTTGCTACCCAATGACCTTCACAAGGTTGATGCATAAATATGGAAAGTATCCCTACAGTAAAAGTTATGATAGTATGAGTAGTGAAGAGATAAATCAAACTTCTAACAAGTTTTTTGTACTTTGTTGGATCTTCGAATGGATTTATTTCATTTGAAATAACTTTAGATTTTGTTCCACTTGAGTACAAACAGGATTACAATCCATCATTACATATCTATTCAATAGATATCCAACATACTTCGTTTAAGAGATAAAAATATGTTGAGGTTTTTTATTAGCATCAATCCCTAGATAATAATCAAGTAAACCCAAATCCGTTATATCAAAAATATTTTGCAGTTCCTTCTTAACTAAAGATATATACTCATGGTTGTTCCCTATAATCATAAAATCATCAACATGGACAATTAGATATAAAACTAATTTTCCAACCTTGTTAACTAAAAGAGTTGCATCATCTAGGTCAAAATGCTTACAATTCAACTTAAGAAGATGCTTAGTTAGTTTTTCATACCATGCACAAGGTGCTTGTTTAAAACCATATAAGGACTTCACCAATTTGCATACCTTTTGTTCCTAAATTTTGATTGAAAAACTCTCTAGTTGAGACATGTAAACATCTTCCTTCAAATATCCATTTAGGAATGTTGTTTTCACATCCATATGATGAATTTTCCATCCTTTATGTGTTGCAATAGCAAACAAGGTTCTAATAGTGCCCCGTTTAACTATAGGCGCAAATGTCTATGTATCATCAACACCCTCTTTTTGTGCATATCCCTTTGCTACAAGCCTTTCCTTGTGCATATCAAGTGAACCATCAACTTTGTACTTAGTTTTATAAACTCACTTATAACCAATGGTTTTGATTCCATCCAGAGGATCAAATAGCCTCTAAGTATCCTTTTTAATGAGTGCATCATATTTTCTTTGCATTACATTTTTCCATTCATTATGACTAACAACTTCTTCAAAATAAATATGCTCACTATTAATAGATAATTTATATTTAGAATCATGAGAGTAGTTACCTAAAGAGCTTCATGTTTCAAAACTGTCATATTTTCTTGGAACTGTTTTGATACAAGTTGAGCTTCATAGTGGTTGTTCAACTTGTGGAGCTGGTTCATCTTGTGGAGCAGATTCTTCTAGAAAAAAGTAATTTTCTTTCGGTGCAAAAACATTTCTATCATCCAACATTTCTTTAGCGAAACAATTATCATCATTGAGAGGTAAATTTATTAAAGGAAAATCCATAGACTGGTCTAGAACAAGAATCCAACCTTCATGATGTGGAATGTTATTATCATATTCATAATAAAATTTCTTGGATGTAAATTTATCCAAATGATTGAATTGTCTATCAACAGTGGATGTCTATCTATTTGATTCAAAGAAAAATACATCTCTTGATAAAATGAATTTCTTATTTTCATCATGATATAACTTATATGCTTTAGAAGTATCAAAATATCCCCAAAATATATATATTTTATGCTTATTTCACTCAACTTGTTTCTTTGCTACTTAAGAATCAAAGCATAGCATTACGAACTAAAAACTCTAAGTGTTGAATAGGAGGAAAATAATTATACCAAATTTCATATGGATTTTTATTACTAATTATATAAGAAGGATAACAATTTCTAATATAAGTTACACAAAGCATTGCTTCTCCCCAAAACATAAACTTTACATTCTTAAAGAACATCATTGATCTAATCATATTAAGAATTGTTTTCTTCATTCATTTTGGAACACCATTTTGCTGCAGATTATAAGCAATTGTTTTTTGGTGTTTGATGCCATTTTCTTGCAAATATATTTTGGAATCATGTGAAGTATACTCAGCACCAACATCTGTTTTTAAAGTGGCTATATTAAGCTGATTTTCATTTGTAAACAATAGATGAAATTTTTTAACACATCAAAAACTTGCGACTTTTCTTTTAGAAAATATACCCAACACATCATTGAATATTCATCAATAAAGGTCAACATATATTTAGTACCATTTGTAGTTGCAATAAGAAAAGGTCCACATAAATTTGAATGTATGAGACTTAATTTTCTTGAACCTCTAGAAGTAGAACTTTGAAAACATTTTTTACTATGTCTTCCCAAAATACAAGCATTACATGGAGTAAGTTTTCTTGGAATTGTTGGAATCCATTTAATTCCCTGTTGTCTCATAATTCTTATATTGTCATAATTGATATGACCAAAAATAACATGACATAGTAAACTGAAAGAAAAAGCATCATTTTTCCGAATCAAATGAATAGTATTCAATGCAATGGATGTCGTACCATTAATTTCTAAGAGTTTTTCTTCTTCCACACTAGTCATAATAGTTTCATTATTAGATGCTCTTTGAATCTTTATTATACAATCAAATATATGTATCAAATGCCCGTGTTGATTCATCTGTATAAGAGACAATAAATTCCTTTGAAAATATGGAATAAAAAGAACATCAATTAGAATATAATATGCAAGTCCTCGTATCTTTAATTGAATATATATGATCCCATAAAGGTTTAATTTCAAATTTATCATCAAAATAAATTGCTCCATCAATGTTATCACTGAATTTTTCAAACAAATCTCTCCTAAAGGTCATATGAAAAGTGGCACCTATGTCTAAGTTCCAATTGCCATGCAATGAAGAAAAGGAAGTACTAAAGACATCAATGATATTCAAATTACCATATGCAACAACAAAATGGGAATTCTGAGATGATTTTCCTTTATCTTGGGGCAACAAGTCTTTCTTTTACTTCATTTGTTCTCTCATTTTAGTGAATTTCTCACAAGGAATTCTATAATTAGCACTATTGTCACCAATTTTACCACATCTGAAAAAATTGATGGTTGGTTTATCATTAAAAGTCTTTGTTGCTTCTCTAATTTCTCCTACCATGACCTTTGCTAGTCTTACTATTTCTGGCAGACTCTTCTTGAGAATTTTTTTCTGTGCTAGACATAAAGTCTCAACAATGGGATTGGAAAGAGGTTATTTCTTTCCAAATGTCTTCTCCCTTTCAATAATTTTACCTACTAATTTATCAACGCCTAATTCTTTTAACTTTCCAGTAGCTTGGAGAGATTCCAAGTAGTGTGAATAACGAGAGAGATGTTAGAAAGTTAGTAAGTTGTAAATCAACCTTAACACCAGTAGACTCAATTTGATAATTGATAGATTTAATTCTAGAAGTCAGTTTCAAAGGATTATTATCTTTAAACTCAAAATTAAACAACTTCAACAATAATTAAGTGATCTCCAACTCTGAATGTGAACCATAAAATTCTTTTTTTTTTAATGCTTCATATGTTGTTTTACCTTAAATAATATATTTTATTACCTCATATGTCACTAAAGCATAAATAAATGCATAAGCCTTATCATTGTTACTCTGCCAAATGACTAGGTGTATTGCTTATGTAGGTTGCTCTGGTTCATTGTCTCCTTTTCCTTCACAAATTCCTTCCCACAAAATGTTAAAATTATGATTATTCTTTATTTTTTGTAAACATTATTGGTAATTCTGTTTTCCACTAAGAACTACACCCACTATAGATATCAACAAATTCATATCTTTTGATATTCAGAATACTAAATAAAAAAATATTATTTATATGAAAATTAAATCAATTCCCCTATCACAAAATAGTAATAACATCAATATTAAAAATCCAAATTACACTGTATGTGCATCTCGTATTCGCTAGTTTTATTTTTTATATTAAGCCATACAACCTACATACACACATTTTATCACTATTTCATAACAAAATTAAAATATAAATTTAGAAGAATACAACCCATCCACAATATCGGCTGCATGAATACAACCGAACTCAACTTGAGATCAAAAAATTGTTCTGATGCACATGCACCATAATCAATCAAATATGGAAAACTAGGTCCAGACAAGGCACTCGCTGCAATCCTACGTACCTAATTAACAATGTGGCTTGATACTTTTACATTGACTAGAAGTTTCACTTGGCAGGGCATCTAAAGGTCAGTCTATTTGTGGTCTGATCTCGTTGTTTTGCTATAGCATGATTCTTCTAGTTGCAGAGGCTTCATAGAAGGAGCCAATGGGCTTGATGCCCTGGTGGTGGTCTCCACGAGTATCCTTGCTTAATGGATGGAGAATGATCTGTTGTGAGGAATAATGTATCACAACTTTCAACCAAACTTCTTCGTTGTATGCTCCTTGTTGTAAAACTTCTATGCCTTGCTTGTCTTTAACAACTCAAAAATTCACTTGCTTTGTAGCCCATCTTTTAACATCATTGAGTTTATAAAAAAAAAATCACATGTATTCTGATACCACTTTCAAACAAGGTTGGAATAAACTCCACAAAAATGAATTATATCTATTATTTATCAAAAACAAGGAGGAACAGAGGGAGACAATTATGTCTGAATAGCTTCTCCATATGAGAAAAACTAAAAAGTAACTAATAATAAACTAATCCTAGTAAAGTATAAAATTCTTAATAATTAGTTTAGCAGGCACTATATTAATTGTAAAAATTTATTAAGATACTTTCCCACATTATGAGTTTTGGGAAATTGGTGCTCAAGCAAATGTTACTTCAAGTAAATACTTTTATTCCAACTGTTGTTTTAGCAAAAATCTCTCCCTAGGTATTTTACAAGTAGGTTTGTATGTGGTTCTTAAAATATGATTTTAGGGAGATTTTATTTTTTGAAGTATGAACTTGATTCAAGTTTCATGAAAATTATGAAATTAACTTATATCTTGATAACTGAAACATATTTAGAAAATGAAGAAGATCGCTTAGCCATAAATGGTTGATAATAGTGTTTCACATTTTTCAAGAGAAACCTAGCTAATGTCGAAATTTGATATTCAAACTTTCCTAATTATCCTTAGTTTTGGTGAAAAGCTAATCATTCTCGAAATTTGATATCAAGACACCATTAATCCTCTCTTTAACCATTAAATATTAGAATTATCATTTATTTTAAAATTGGTTTGGGTTTATTAGATATAGTTGAGATATTATCTCAATTATCTTAATTAGCTGATTAAGATAGTCAATCTATCTTAATGCTTATTTTATTACATAAATATGTGATATTGATTGAATAATAATATATGAAAAATTCTATGGTGTGTATCGTTTTTTTGCTATCATATTTAGTAGCTCTAGGTAACTCCCTTAAGAAAGGGCCTATAAATATGTAAAAGATGTGAGATTAATTTGTGGGTGAGAGTAGATATATTTTTTTTCTATTTTTCTTTAATATTTTTTTCTACTTGTGTGGTGGATTTATTGAAATACCTACTGGTTTGGATTTAGAAACATTTAGTGAAAAGTGGCAGTGTCTTTGCTGCAAATCATCAATGCATTACTTCAATTGTTTCAAATTTGAATATGGCTTTCTAGTTTGATCCTTTGTAGCATAATTGAGTTGCTTCATGGGCATGTGGCACTTATGTTATACATTTCATTTATAGCTTAGTCAAGTGCTCAAATAAATGAGTTGGAAATGGGTTTGAAGTTGAAAGAATCAACGATGGAATATCAAGATCTTTCTAGTTTGTTTATTTTCATGGTGGTTTCTTGCTATGCAAGTCTTGGTGATGTTGGTCGTATTTACATGCCTTGTGTAGATAACTATGTGAAAAATCAACAATAACTGCTAGAAGATTGAATCATCACATCGGTGTTATTTCAACCGGAGAACCTTCTAGTCTCTTTAATTTAATCATAGGAAATAACTGCATATTGTTTGTCATGCCTTTGAATTCTACATAGGATACAACTCATCTCATGAACAAGCTAACATAACGAGCTTAAGAGGAAAACATAAACCAAAAATTTGGTTAAAGAATTTGAAAATATAAAAAATCAATGGAGCTAATGCATGGTTTAATCACTATATACCATTGCATTTGGAAGGTATAATAAGTGATAGACTTAAATTTGTGACCATTTTGGGCATGATTTATTTACATATTTGTTGTTTTCATCCTACAACCAATCAACACTAGATGTTATAATATTATAAAGAGAATTCGTGGCACGAGATGGACAAACTCATCATAGTTCAAAGCCTTACAATATTTATTCATGAGTATAACATATTTCCAAGGCTGGTAAGGTATTAACATTCTAAGGAATTTTTTCTAAGGACTAAAAATCAGAAATTCTACACCTACCTTAATGTGAATTTAAAATTCAAGATCCTATTCTAATGATCCATGTATATGGTGTTCCCTCTAGAAGCAAAAATAGCTGCAATTGAAGCTGTTGGTTATGTATGTTATCTTAATTTTGTTTGTAAAGCTATGTGTAGAAGATCCAATCATAGAATGGAGTAACATAATTTAATGTGGTGGTTATTGATGTTGTTCACTAACAAAAGAAAACATCACATGTTTAGTTATGTCTTGACTTTGTTATAACATGGTGGTTCTATTGTACTTCAGTGCTCCAAGAATGACAATTACTAGTTGTCTCTGTATGTTTCTAAGCATGTCTATGTGATAAAAATGGTCAAGTTATATGATTCACTATTGGATACATTTGGTATCTAAATTTCTTACTTGTATAACTACCAAAATAATAGTTTGTTATTGTTTGATATATGCAAGTATGTGAATTGATTTATTCAATATCTTGACTATTTCTCATGCTATGTAAGAAATCTTAATCACTATAAATATTTTATTGATGGTCAAAATAATTTGTATCTTCAACGACTGAAGTGGTAACTCGAAACAAATGGTTGAGATGGAGCATACTCTATGAGAGTTCATAAGTGGGTAGAAATGTTGACAAAGAGTGAACAAGAGAAAGATGAAAGCCCAAAACTATTTTTATGTGGTTTCATAATTGTTATTCGTGATGTAAGGATTAAGGGAGGATGATAGAATTAACTATTACATTAGAATTGGTTTGGGTTTCTTAGAGATAGTTGAGATATTAAATTTACTTCCTAGATTGGGTGAATAAGATAGTCAATATATATTAATTCACATCTTTTCGTATAAATATACTATATTCATTTAATAATAATATTAGAAATAGTTTACCGCCATGCAGGATGTATGGATCGAAAATCCCACCTAGCCTCGAGATGAAAACACACAAAAATGAAACTAGGTGTAGCCTGTATGTTTATGTCACCACTGGGCAAAGGGATGAGCGTATGGAAAGTTAATGGCTACTCATCTCATGCAAAGCTTGTATGAATGAAGCTGAGGGAAGGTACACCTACATGGGGTTTTTCACATCCAAGGAGGAAGGTTTATCATTATGGAACATCATGGAGAAAATCAGGTTAATAATTCTGAGAAGCAGTGAGAAAGACACTTCCATGTGAGAATACAACACCTTCCCTTCCTTATAAGTAGCCATCCATGGCATGAGTAAAATACAGTAGGAGTCCTTAGTTCAATATAACTTATTCATGGAGAAAATGAGGCTAGTGTGTTTGATATTGAGAGAACTTTTTAATTTCTCTAGCCTTCTCTCTCTTGATCATCGTCCCACAGTGTATTCAACATTTCATATATGGTTTCTTCATTGCACCTCTCTAAAATCTTGCCTCAATTATGAATTTCATCATCTTTGGTTCTCTATCATGTTCAAGCTTTATTGGAATTTGGGTCTCTCTCTCCTTATTGGAATTTGTAATAATGGGTGACCTAGTCTTGTTATAGTCGACCCCCCTAGTCCCACCTAAACATTTCTAATCTCTTTCACCCCCTATGGCTTTCATCTCAAGCTACTTTCTTGTCTATAGGGTTATCCGTTTCTTTCAAATTCTTTCCTTGTTCAAATATTTCTTCACCTCCCTCAATTCTCCCTCTTCTTCCTTCTCCATCTCCACCTATTTCATTTTTCCTATGTTGCTCTCCTTCTTTCTTCATAAACTATGGTCTACCACTGTCCATGGTAGGATGGGACACTCCATCCCAACCTTTTTAGGAAAATTAAATCTCCCTTATATTCGAGGAACCTATGCATAGTTAGCTGCCAGAGTAGTTGTGAAAAGGTACAAGGATATCATTCCTACAACTGTCCAGAGAGAAATATATAATGTGGAGGAATTAGTAAGAAAATCTCGGTGGTATACTCCTCATACACATGTGAACCAAGAAAGGAAAGACTATATCCCAATCATTGGGAAACTCTACCACAGACATGGCCTCCTCCTACATACAAATAGAACCTATATTGGCATATAATGACTCTAATGGATAGAATCCTCACAGACAATGTGGATACTACGTAGGAAATTATCATATGCATGGCAGAACTTATGGACAAGGTGGACATAATTAATAAGAAAATTGCACTCCTAATAAAAAGGATGACAGACATGTATCCCTCTACATGGCAATCAAATGGTGTAGGCTACATAGTACAATCTCATGCTAACAACACAATTTTCTTTACTTCTACTATGACTTCTAATGTATTTTATGTTTTACATGTAGTATTCTTTGTAGTTTTTGCATCATCAAATAATGAACAATATAAACAATTTCAAAATTTTACATTCATGCTACTAACCTAGTTTCCCAAATAACAGACCAATAGAAATAATAAATAATATATGCATTTATATATTATTAATTAATTTAATAATATCTAATATTAAGGATGTTTTTGGCTTTCTTTATATATAACTTATTTTATAAAATAATATTATTTTTTTATTGTTACTTACCTTTCAAAACACTTGAATAGTATAAAATTAAAAAGATACGTAATATATCGTTTTCAAGATAGCGATAAGGGATCACATGCATTGTATGAAGTGATGAAATTTCATGTTCTTGTTTTCCAATCAAAAATAATATTTGTTTATTATTCATTTGAACTCTCCAAATTAAAATATGTGCAAATCTGATCCTGAAACGCTTGATGGGTCACAAGACCACAATCTTTACTTTTCCTTTGTGTAAGGGGCGATTTGAGGCAAACAAACAGACAGTGACAGTGGTTAATGCAGATTCTTAAAAATTAATTTAGATTTTTAGGCGTTAAAATAGAAGAAAATTCCTATGTAGATGAACGCAGAGTAAGGTACAGCGCACCTTACCTGACAGGGGAATGCAGAAATTTAGGGAACGTCTTGCGCGTAACAAGAGTGTATAAGAGCGCACAGATAGGTGACTTTTTTGAAAATAGAAGGAACGACGACTGCCTGGGTATAAGCCAATGAATTCTTTAATTGAAAATGTCAGAAGACAAGTACAAATGGATTGATCAACTCCGTGCGCTCCATATATCAACGATCCGGCTGTTAACTTATTAAATCTAAATAAATAACAACTACGGTCTAATTTGCCGATAATAGAACATTTTCTCATGATAATCCTCCGTGGCATTTAAGAAACTTTCCCAAAGTGAAAAAGGAAAACCAGATTTAGCGAAGAAAGGTTTAAAAACAGAGAGAGAAAAATCGCATTGAGATGATTTATAAGTATCGGAAACTCCCCTGATGACCAGCTCTCACGGAGTCCATTGTTTCAATTTCCAAAAGTATGACAGTGTCATCAGGGATATGTTTTTTTGGAGCTTTTATATCAGATCTGAGAGATTCTTCTACTTAAAATTATGGAAGACCAATAAATTGGACATAGAGATCTTCGCTGACGAAACAAAATATGCGCTTGACTCGCGCCTCAATATGAAAGTGAAACCCAGGAACCCTTAGATACGATCACAGATCCTCAAGAGCTGGCAGGTTATCACAGTCCAATCAGATCAATTAACAGAGTCGCTTGACAGGATGACAAATTCAATGTATTGTTTTTTTTTTAACAGGAATTTCCATTCCACCAAAACGAGAGTTTCTTTTAACCACAACCATATTTACTAATCGGAAGCATATGTAACACAATATTAATATAATAGAAT
>APFE031408211.1:0-24807 GCA_000404065.3 Pinus taeda
CGGTAGTTTACTAAAGATGTACAAGTGTCATGTGGTGATTGAAGGCCACCTCCAATGTGGCATGATATTTAAGATAAGGATACACAATTAAAGCACTCCTCATGACACGGTTTTCTGCTCTCTAAAAGAGGATTCAAGCTTTAATTCTCCTCAACATGTCCTAATTCAAAACAAACTCCAAGTATTGCGCTCTCGATGGAAGCAAGAATCATTCAATACAACTAGGCAACATCTTAGACTATGACATCTTCTTGTAGGTGTCCTAGGGAGGAGTGACTTTACTCCTAGTGCATGTTACGATGATCCATACTTATGCGGGAACACAACGTAATACAAATATAAACGTAAACACAGGGTTGAGGTAGAAATAAAACTTCTTGTCATTAATATCAAAGAATTCAAATATGCTTGCATACAAAATGGAAATAAACTAGCTCGGGCAATGGTAGGATATCTCTAAGAACATATGTGGGGGATACATGCCTCTAAACTATGTTACAATGAGGCTTGAAGACCTATTTATTATTGAGAAACAATGGAGAACCCTAAAAATCGAAAAACCTAAACCCAAGAGATGAAGCACCAAAACAATGGGGTTGATTGGGGTAAATTGGTACATCAAATTTCTAGGGTCGTAACTTTGGCATCTGATCTTCGTTTGGCCATCATAATAACTCATTTCAAAGATATTTAAGATGAGACCAAAAATGAATCGGTAATCCTATTCAGGAGCTACTTGACCTTTGTGTTTTCCATAAAAATGTTGTTTAGGGCCCCGAAACGGCTCCGGAAGTTCAGGACCCGAAAAACTACCAAAAATTGTAAGTTGTGCTACAATTAAGGAAACCAAAAAACTAAAAGAGAAAGTGTTGGCATCCAAGTAGAATAGGAAAGTGGCCACTAATATCCACCTCGATCATCAACCATGCTAAATATAGTAAACTATGGTTGATAATGGTTGACCATGGTAACCTTAGATAACTATGGTCAATCATAGTAAACCACAGTGATCACCATGGTTAAGGTATCGCTAAAAATTTATGATTATTGTTAAACATATCCAACTATTTTTTTACTATGGTTAATTATTTTTTGACTCGAATTGAACATGGTTGACTATGGTTATTTATGTTCACCTTTGAAGGCTCAACTATGTTTAACTATGTCATCAAGCTTAATATTGCTAAATATGATTAACATAGGGTTGACCAAGTTTGATCATGGTCAATTATTTAAACATTGCCTATCAAGTTTTGACTACATTTATCTAATTTGGTTGACTATGTTGAACTATTAATATTAATCAATAATAGTATGCAATTATATTTTACTAAAGTTGAAGAGTGTTCATTGTCAAACATATTCAGACATAGTTTGGCAATGGTTGAACGTGGTTTGATCATGATTGACTATTAATATTAGTATTAAAACATATTATATTATATTATATAAAAACCAAACCTAATTTTTTTATAAAACCTACCCACTTACATACTAAAACTTTGAAAACATAAAAAATATCATGAAATTAAAATTGTCTAATATAGTAAGTCTTTTACTAAATACAAAACCATTATGGTTTATCATGATTTACATTATTTGACAATCTCATGTCACACTAAAGAATTAAAACCTTCATTTTCATATTATTCTAAAATCATTTCGTATGTGTCATATTATATTATATTAAAAAATATAATTTTATATTTAAATGTTAAAACTTGTCATTTAAAGCATGTCATCAAATGAAAAGTTAAGTGTTATAGTTATGCCTCCAAAGCTGCAACAATGGTTCTAGAATATATCTATAATATACGTACATAGTAACCATTTTAGGATGGGTTACAACTATGGTTGAAAAAGTTATACACACACACACACGGTTTTATATGTGTTATCTATATTACTTATATTGAGGATTTAACACAATAATATTAATAAATAATCAATAGTATTGATATTCATAAATTATAGTTTTATATTAGTTAATAATCAAACTATTAATACTTTATGTGTCTTAATACACTAATAAATGATTAATTACGACCTACTATAATTTTTAGTGTTTAATAAGATTGAAAATGAGAAATTATAATTAATTAAAGTTAACCATTAATGATTATGTTAGTCAAATTTACAATTTGAGCTAGTTAAGAGAAAGATTGGTTTTGGAGTGTGAGCAACATCAATGGCTAGAGGTATGATTTCTTGGGTGTTAAAGTTTTCGAATTCTTTTAAGTCTTTATTCCACATTATAGAATTGATATTTAGCTATCAGTTGGTATCCGAGCATTTTTTATCTCTACCTTGGTGTTTATAGACATGCTATGTTTGGCTAAATGCCATATTTTGAGAATTTTTTGAATTAAGGCATTTAATTGGAAATATGTCTAATTTTGCTCAATTTTTATGCCTATAATATTTATTTGGTTTAATTATATGCAATTTAGATAATTGGATAATTACTGTGCAAATTTATATCTATGCTCATATGTAATTTGCAGAAATTGATTATTTCTACTCTAATTAATACATGCTATTTTGGATGAGTATATGAGACCCATTGTTGAATGATTATGCATGAATATTATAGTTTTATTTATGCAATTTATAATTATTCTCATATCAAGTTAAATTTTGTGCATAAAAGAAATAATGTCTAGTGATCCATATAATCTTTAATTGATTAGAGAATAGCCACATCATCTCTAATTAAATAATATTATATATTATGATTGATTAGGATCACGTAAAGAATATTTAGACATTAATTGTAATTAATTATACTAAATCTAATAAATTTTATCCCAGATGATTTTTTATTATATGTATATAATTAATTAGGATAAAATATTCATAACTTACCCACATGAATTATGAAATAATAGTTTTATCATAAAGTTCAAATCTAAGATAGAATTTATATCAAATTAGAATCATAATACACCCTTTAGAATTATGAATTAAGTGAATAATTTGATAAATTCTATCATAAAGAATAATTGAATATGCTTGAATTGAAAATTTAGCCCACAAGCAATTTTTATGTCATTAGATTCAATTTTAGGCATTGTTTACATTGGTAAAGCATGAAATGTTATTTTTAGGCCTCACTTTTAACATAAGGATATGATTTTTAATTTGATACAATTGTACAACCTAAAAATTTCTCTGATATTTGTTGTGATATCCCCGAACTTAAGGCAGATAACTATAAGTTCTCGAAGGAGAGAGTTCTCCTTCATTTGGGGTGGATGGACATAGACTATGCTATTAGGAAAGATGAACCACTGGCACTCACTAATAGCAGCACTGCAGTTGACATCACGCCTCATGAACGATGGGAGTGATGTAATCGCCTAAGAATGATGTTCATTAACACTAAAATTTCAGCTAGTATTTGGGGTTCCAATGATTAGCACAAAAAGGTATGAGACTTGCTGAAAGCCATTGATGATCAATTCGTCACATCAGACAAGGCACTAGCAAGCACCCTAATCATGAAGTTCTCATCCTTAAGGCTCACTAGTGTGAAAGGTGTACGCGAGCACATCATGCAAATGTGGGACACTATGGCTCAATTGAAGAAACTTGAGGTTGAAATTTCAAAGTCCTTCCTGGTGCACTACATTCTAAACACCCTTCCACACCAATACGACCCCTTCAAAATCTCATACAACACACATAAAGATAAATGGTCAATTAATTAACTCATGACCATGTGTGTTCAAGAGGAAGGGAGACTCGTGATGGAACTAGGAGAAAGTGCAATGCTAGCAATGCGTGGAAAGGGAAAATCTCAAGCCAATCAGAAAGGGAAAGGTAAAGTACCTCCCCAAGCCAATATCAAGAAGGATTCCAAGTTTTCTTCTATAAAAAAAAGGGACACATGAAGAAGGAATACACAAAATTTTAGAAATGAATTGCAAACAAAGGTAATCCAATCTCGTTTGTTTGTTATGAATCTAATATGGTTAATGTCAATATTAACACCTGGTGGATTGATTATGAATCAACAATTCACATTTTGAATTCCTTGCAGGGTTTGAAAAACCTAAGGAAGCCAGTGGGAAGTGAGCAAAGCATCTTATCAGAAAACAAGATGGACTCGCATGTGGAAGCTATAGGAACATGCTTTTTAACTTTAAGTAGTGGTTTTGTTTTAGAATTAGAAAAGAACTTTTATGTTATGAGTTTTATAGAAACTTGATTTCACTTTCAAGACTTGTACATTTTGGATATTATTTCAACTTTTCAGAAATATCTTTCAGTTTATTTTATAAATATGATTGTGTTGGGAATGGTATTTTGTCTAATGGTCTCTACTGTATTAATTTACAAAACAATGTCACTTATGATTCAACACATGTTCACACTAGCACTAAAAGGTGTGCTATTAATGAAGATTCCTCTAAATTATGGAACTGGAGATTAGGTCATACCTCCGTAGAAAGAATTAAAATATTAATAAATGAAGGGGTAATTAATACCCTCAATTTTACTCACTTTGAGACTTGTATGGACTGCATAAAGGGAAAGAAGACCAACAAGTCAAAGAAAGGTGCCAATAGGAGTTCGGACATATTAGAGATCATACATACTGATATATGTAGTCCAGACATGGACTCACATTGTCAGAGATACTTCATCTCTTTTATAGATGATTACTCACGATATATGTATCTCTACATGCTTCATAAAAAGAATGAAGCATTAGATGCCTTTAAGATCTTTAAGGCTAAAGTAGAGAAACAATGCAGCAAGTAAATTAAGATCATGAGATAAGATAGAGGTGGAGAATATTATGGTAGATACACAGAAGATGGAAAAGCACCTCGGCCATTTGCAAAATTTCTTCAAGAGCATGGAATTGTTGCCCAATACACCATGTCTGGTTTATCCGACCAGAATGGTGTAGCAGAAAGAAGAAATCGAACATTATTGGACATGGTGCAGAGTATGCTTAGCAGCTCCAATCTTCCTAAATCCTTATGGACTGAAGCAGTTAAGATGACAATGTATATATTAATTCGAGTTCTAACCAAGGTTGTTCCTAAAACACCATTTGAATTATGGAAAGGTTGGAAACTGAGTTTGCGACATATGCACATTTGCGGATGCCCGTCTAAAGTGAGAATATATAATCCACAAGAGAAGAAGCTGGACCCAAGGACCATTAGTGGGTATTTCATTGGATATGCTAAAAGGTATAAAGGTTACAGATTTTATTATCCATCTCACAGCACTAGGATTGTGGAATCAAGAAATGCAAAGTTTACTGAAAATGACTTGATCAGTGGGAGCGATCAAATCAGGAACATAGTTTCTGAGAAGGATAATTCAGAATCTCAACCTTCTACATCAAGTGATTAATTGGTTATTGTTCATAGAACCCCTCAAGTACAAACTAGTGTTGAACAACAAATTGTTGAAGTTCCACAAGATGCTGATGACATTCCAGTAGATCAGGTAGTTCAAGAGTTGCCAAGAAATTTTGAACAACAAGTTGAACCACATAATTCTCAGGAAGATAATGGTACAACATTAACAAGATATATTAGACCAAAGAGACCAACATTTTTTTATGATTATGTTGTGAATCTGCAACAATCTGACTACAACATTGGAGCCAAAAATGATCCCGAGTCTTTTTCAAAAGCCATGAGTTGCAAAGAATCAAAATTATGGTATGATGTCATGAAGAAAGAGATGAATTATATAAAGAGTAATGAAGTTTGGGATCTTCTTGAGTTGCCTAATGGTGCAAAAGCCATTGGATGTAAATGGGTCTTTAAGACAAAGAAAGACTCATTGGGAAACATTGAGAGATACAAGGCAAGACTCGTTGCTAAGGGATTCACTTAGAATGAAGGAATCAATTAAACAGAGACTTGCTCTCATGTATCTAAGAAAGATTCCTTGCACGTTATTATGGAATTAATAGCCCATTTTCACTTGGAGTTGCAACAAATGGATGTTAAAATGACATTTCTCAATGGAAATCTAGAGTAGGAGGTTTACATGAAACAACTTGAAGGATTCCCCTCTAGTGATGGTGAGCAATTGGTTTGCAAGCTCAAGAAATCCTTATACAGTTTAAAGCAAGCATCATGCCAATGGTATTTGAAATTCCATAATGTAATTTCTTCATTTAGCTTTGTAGAAAACATTATGGATCAATGTATATACCTGAAAGTCAGTGGGAGTAAAATCTATTTTCTTATTATATATGTGGATGACATTTTCCTAGTAACCAATGATAAGGGTTTGTTGCATGAGGTGAAAAAATTCCTCTCTAAAAATTTCGATATGAAGGATATGGGTGAGGCATCTTATGTCATTGGAATTAAGATCCATAGAGACAGATTTCGAGGCATCTTGTGTTTGTCTCAGGAAACCTATATTAATAAAATTTTAGAGATATTTTGGATGAAGGATTGTTCACCAAGTGTAGCTCCCATTGTGAAGTGTTACCGAGAATAGTGTACACTCGAATGCTACTATTCCCACTAAGACTAGTGGCTATATTAGAAACAAACAAGTAAAGTCTACTTTCGCTTTCCTTTATGAAAATAGATAGGAGTGCAACAAGGAGACCAACCTTAGTCTTGCGCTTGATTTTCTCTCCTACCCGATAGAGCTTTGCTACTTCTTCTTCGTCTGCCCAGATTCAAAGAGCACTTGTGGAATCACATGAAAATACTACTATCGAAGAAGAAAGATCTATATTCATAAATAACATAGGACCAGATGTGTGTTAACCATAGAAATGCATATATAAGTAAACATACAAGAATATGGAGGAAATCTTGAATATTTTTATTAAGATAAAAAGTAGCAAGAGGATTACAACCATATGTTTTGACCCAGCATCATCGTCTAGCTAGAAATCCCTTCTTCACCTCAAGCAAAGCTTAGATCACCCAATACTATGAATATACACCAGAAAACCAGCAACACTTCTCTATAAGATACAAAATTCCAGCCTCTGGATCTCTGTGATGACGGATCCATATATAGATGATTATAGGGAGGTGAGTCATCTTTTGGGGTCTTGATTAGTGTCCTCTCTATGATAGTTCATTCTTCCACTTGGAGAATGATGATCTCTTACTCATCCCTGGTCGAAAACATAGAGGCAATTGTCAGAGGGGAAGCTTATGGAAGATTCCATGATCTTCCACCTCGCATTTTTTCCCTACCATTTGTCCATTCCCAACAATCGCACACTACAGAGGAGCCATTCAGTATGCATCACAACCTATACACTCGGAAGGTGATATACATCACACCCTCTGCACTGGGTTCTTAGTATGGTCCAGTTTTGACCATTTATGAGCAGTTCTCAATGGAGAACTTCTGGGAGATGATGTAATCAACTGACCTTGTTCCTTTAGGCAGTGAAGCAACACTTTTAGGGACTTAGGAGCCCTCAGGTTACGGAAATTTATGATTGGGGTTGAAGTGCCCAAAATTGCTATAACAGTTGCCTCCTAAAGCATGAGGTCATTAATATTTTTGATGTTGGGTGAAATGCTTTACTATGAGGATCCAAAATTTTTTCGAGCTCGGAGGCGACCTGTAATAAGATACAATACAATACATTATTTTGACAACATTTTTTCATGATCTAGCTGACGCAGGCATTCCCATGCTCAGCTTTATAAATTCATTTTCATGTACATAGGACAGACAATCATCTGTGTGGCAGACTGATGATTTGGACTCATCATCATTTGATTTGGATGATCATATTTTTGGCAACGATGTACACTTGATGTCTTTATATTCCTGAAGATATCGCAGCCCAGATGGATGAAACTAGATCCAGGGTCTTCAAAACTCATTCAATCTTCACTCGGAGTACAAGTCGATCCATGTGAAAAATGTTCTGGAGTTGAACATGGAAAGACATAACCTGATTACCAACCAATGATGTAAGTTGTTAACAGGTGCTAGAGGAATCACCAATTATTACAATGACCCTCAAGGTACTACAATACAATTCACGTGGTGTGAAAAAGGACTTGGCGTTGAACACCACGTAAAATCTCTCGGTCGAAGGCCATTGATGTAAACCTGTCGCCGAAAGTGAGAAACTTGCCATTGAGGAATGCAAGCTTCAAAGTACTGAAAGGGTTGTTCCTATGTCAACTTCTTGGATAATGAGCTGATGTCGACAAGAAGTGACCCGTCGCAGGAGGGCCTTAATGAATCCCACATCAACTACACGGAACGAAGAAAATGATTTTGGAGGTGAAAACAATCTGACGATATAGGGTTCAGGGTGGCGGTCATGAAGGAATGGAGCATGAATGTATTGCAGTGGGTGAGACACAGGAAAATTGTATGAATGACTTCTCTTGAACATATCGGTGACACTGACGATGGATTGGTAGCGTTAACCCCAAAAATGGATGGTGTGATGGACCAATGGTTATGACCAGTGAACGGAACAACCCAACCCGGCATGGATGCGGAAGGAAAGTGTCATGTTCAAGAGTGACTTGCTACCAATAAAGCTTTTTCAAGTTTTGTTCCCAATTTTCCCCAGTCATTGTTGACGAGTACCTCTTTATTTTTGTCAAGCTTGAGGAGGATAACATATGCTTGTTCTATAATCCACCCTTCGGGCGAACCTGTCGCTATATTTTAGCGAGCCTAGCGACAGTGAAACTCGTTCTCGTCCACTTGGGCGAGTTTGTCGTTATTTGGTTTTAACGAGTTTAATGACAGAGATAACTTGGTCCCTTTCAATTAGAGAGTCTCGAAGGAACGGAAAGGAGACTCCAACGATTATTTTTTGTCATGTAATCCCTTGAGTCCGAAAAAGCGTAAAATAATACAAAAGGGATGAATTTCCAATAGTTTTAATGAGCCGAACAAGACAAGCGCTCGATATTTTTGTGTAATAATCCGTCAGGTCCAAAAAGATTAAAATCTAGAGGAGGGATAGCACTTCCGATGACTTTTAACGAGCCGGGGACGCCAATCGCACGAAAATCTTTTCATATTCTACGAGTCAGTTGAAAATAGCTTAAAGGAGACTCATTTTCGAGGAATTATTGATGGTTTTGGGTAGCAGCTGATTCCAGGTAAGGTTTGGAATTCTCCAATCATGGTAGTGTCACTAGGATGGCTAATAGAATCACTCTTCGCAGATGTTCCTAGAAGGGGTAAACAATCATATGGGGGTGAATGATCAGCTAAAAACAGAGTGGAGGTGATGATGAGAACACGACCAAGGCTCAAAAGTTGGTGATAAGGCATTCACGATGGTTATTTACCGGTTCATTTTTTAATGAGCTTAAACACTGGGGGAAACGTTTTCTCATGACTTATGTTCATTTTTTAATGAGCTTGAACTGTGCTAAAACTGCTCATGGGGGGTTTATTTTTTAATGAGCTTGAACCCTACGGTAACACTGCTCACCAGTCGTATGATAAGGATGTCTCGTTCAAGATGTTATTTTGAAGGGGTTTACATATTGTAAAGCTTTGCCCCGAATCCTTTATTTATTCAAGCTAGGAAACGACTAGCCTTACGGCTTTAAAGGGTTAGAGGTCCTAAAAATTTAAAAAATAAATAGTCGCTCTTCGCTTGCATGCGGAAAGGTTTGTATGCCCCTAGCTATAGCGAAAAATTTCCAGGTTACGAAGAAAGTTCCCCGTGAAGTGGATCGAATGCTTTCATGGCGATGTCTACCAAAATAGACAAAGGGGAGTGGTGCAAACCCATGACACTCAGCATAACCTTAATGAAGGTATCTTATTCTAGCCTAATCCCATTTTCCTATGAGGATGGGTGTGAGACTAGTCATATATCCCCCGCGGAAACCCACTCTATACCCAAGGTTTCCCTGCCGAAACAGACCAGCATGCATGCCCCCTGGGTTTCAGTCATATCCTCCTAAATCACTCACGCTCATCAGGTGGACATACTGGAGATCGATGAGACATTCCTTGCGTGAAGAGACCATTTAGGGACGGCACTTGACTATTTGCGATGTGTGAACCAGGGAGTGACATTTGGTCTACGAGCTTGACCATTCTGCCCGCGTGCGGAAAACACCTTACTCTAAAGAGTGAGGAGACGATGGCTCCCATGCAATAAATATAGTCACGTCCAAGGAGTAGATTATAATCCAAGGGTCGTTGAACTACCATCACATTCATGTGAACAATTTTCCTTCTCAAAGTAATAGGCACATTTGGAAGGATCCCTAAAGGTCGACTGGTTCCTTTATCGAAGCCTATCATATTTCTCATTTCAGGCAAAAGCAATGGTGAACCAAGCACTTTCCAAGAAGTTGAGGAAAAAATACTCAAAGAAGCCCCTTCATCAATGATGGTACCAACCATGACCATTATGTAAGCTTGTACAATGATTCTGAATTGTACAGTAGCTGGTAAACAGGGTCTCCCTAGTAGATTCCAGTCGAAAGAAATGACTAGGTTGCTTGGAGGTGGGACCGAATAGACAACCGAATATGACACTGATGAACTTCCTTCCTGCGATAAAGGAACAGGAGGACTACCCCCAAGTTCATCAGAGTCTGTGTTGATGAAAAGAATTTGAATGGTGTCATTCTCTTTCTCTTCAGTGATGATATCATTCGAAGATGAACACTCTAAAGGCAAGACCAGGTCAACTACCATCTCGATCTTCTAATTTTCGTCTCGTATGGATTCAGAGGGTTCATTTTCAATGATAGATGCTTCGGCCGACCACAATGACGGCCCAGCCAGATTTTCAACCGTTGGAGGACTTAGGAAGAGTTTTTTTATATCCAGAAGGAAGTCGTAGCAGTGAAACAGGATGGTCATCCAAAACTCTTTTAGCCTCGTCAAGGAGGGGCAACGGTGGACGACGTGATTGCCTTCACAGAATTTACATGGAAATCTGGGATTCCTTTTCTGTCTAGGTGCTTCACATTCACTGGTTGATGGTGTGCATTCAAGATGATCATCAGAGGTTGACAACACTGGATTGTGAAAACGAGGAGACCAGTCCCTTAAGATCCAAGGGATGCAGGGACAATCTCGGTGATAGTGGTCTCCATTGCAAATGACATAAGGAGATTTAGATTTCGACACTGCGGTGTGAGGATTTTCGCTAGATGATGCTTGGTTGCCCCCTTTCGATTTTGGTTCCTTTTTCTTCTTTTCCTTTTTCTCTTTCTACTTCTTCTTCTTCTTAGTTACTTGATTTTTAGATTTATCGGCTTTATCAAGCGAAGAGGAAGGAGGAGAGGGAGAGTCAGATCAAGTAGAAGGTTGGGAGGCAACTCTAGCGTCATATAGTTGCTAACTTAACTATTCAGGAATTACGGGATTCTAAACGACAGAGGTAGAGAAGAGCCAGACAGGCAAACCAATTGTCAACCGTGGAAGTGACAATGTGGCCATATGCGGTCCACCAACATCTCCCCAAGAGGAGAAGGGACTAGGATTTCCTCCAAGGGGAAATCCTTGGTTGGTAGACTCCATTTTCTCAACCTAAAGACGAACGAGGGAATTTGTGATGTTATTCTGATTAAAATAAATTTTAGATGCTTTGACACATCTTGTTTTTTCAATTTTAAAGAGTCAAGAAAAAACAAAAGATGACTCTAGCCACCTTCGATTTTTATTGAGCTTGAAGTAACAAGTGCTCAGAGGACCTTTTCCTTTAAGAAGTTTCAAAAGGAGCAAAATGGATTTCTCTGGAGATCTAGGCGGAGAGGATTACCAAACCAATCGTAAAACTGCAAAATACTTTTTACGGTACCGCAGTAAATCTTCCCGAATGTTGTGTTTAGTGCATTGCGATCGATAGGGTGGTAGACACGACTTCCTAAGGATAAAGGATGCAGCCTATTGTGGTCTCCCAAAATATACTCTTTTTTTACAGTACGTGGGAGCACAAGTCCATACTGGCACTTGTCATCTCAAAGTGGAGGAATCACCCAATCAACAATGAAACCAACAGTTACCAGGTTTTACGACGCCGGAATATGTCTCTAGTCTAGACCTCTAGATGTTGTGTGTTAGGTTCCAAAGCATTGTTAGATTCATTAAATTTATTTTAAGCTGATCTTGCTTAAAAATTTTCCTTTCAGGTTCACCACATGATGTGTATACAATTCCTAAAATGCAGTCTAAGATGATAAACAAATGTTTAATCTTCTTTTGACAATGAAAATCCTAGCTACTAAGGAAAGAAAGAATCTTTAAGCAAAGACCACAGAGCACACACTAAATGCACTGTCCTAAATCAAACCAGGCAGTCAAAATGCAAATGAAAATGCATGTATTTTTTTCATCGTTCTTAATGTATGAATGATGATAAGAAAGCTATGTGAAAATATGAATTACTTTCAAAGCGACAATACTCAACAAATTTCTTTTCAAAATGAAGTGAAGGTAAGAAAGACACTTTGCGATTTCGCAATGAAAATTGCTTTTCGACACTTCGAAAGCTATTAATTCAATTCATATGCAATAGTAACTGTATAATCGACTATCAAGAACAATGGGATTGTCTTCTAAAACTGAAAACGACAGCTATGACACTTTCAGATCAAAAATGGCAGTTCGACTATGCTACTTTTTGCAAGAGAGAACTTAAAATGGCACACAATACATAAAAACACTTACAGTTCTTTGCACTATGGAGGCGGAATAATGTCAGAGAAGGGGGTTTTCATAGAGATACACTAACCATGGACAGAAAAACTCCTGAATAGGACTGAAAACAGTGAGGAAAAAACTGAAGTCTGAAGGTAAAGTTAACCTTCCCTGACCATCGCACCTCTCACATTGTGAATTCAGTATGCAGCACACCTACTGCACTCGAGAAGTGCGATGATTATAGTCTGCCTTGAAGGCAAGGTGCGATGGTACCAACGCGAGACTTTGAACGAGTTTTTACTCACAATTTGCAATTCAGTTCATGGATTTAGGCCGAGTAAGTGATTTTCAGTATATGTAAAACACAGGGGTGATCTAAAGAGGTTACTAGAGCCACCACTTAGGGAAATTAGACTATTTGCATATCGATTGTTTAATTCATAAAAAAAACCCGAAGATAGACTGAAGCATCATTGATCTACTTTGCATTTGTATAACAAATGCAGTTCGAAGGCTAGCTGGCTTGGCTTTAGGCTCCGTTTATAAGTTTATAAAAGAAATAAAGATAAGATAACAAACAATCTAGTCGCTCGCGAGCGGAGTCGCCATTTTGTTATCGGGAATAGTGTCCACTCGGATGCTTCTATTCCCACTAAGACTGGTAGCTATCTTAGAAAAAAACAAGTAAAGTCTACTTTCGTTTTCCTTTATGAAAATAGATAGGAGTGGAACAACGAGACCAACCTTAGTCTTGCGCTTGATTTTCTCTCCTTCCTGATAGAGCTTTACCACTTCTTCTTTGTCTTCCCAGCTTCAAAGAGCACCTATGGAATCACAAAAACATACTACTATTGAAGAACAAAGATCTATATTCATAAATAACATAGGACGATATGTGTGTTAACCATACAAATGCATATATAAGTAAACATACAAGAATATGGAGGAAAACTTGAATAGCTTTATTAAGATAAAAAGTAGCAAGAGGATTACAACCATATGTTCTGACCCGGGATCATCCTCCAGCCAGAAAGCCCTTCTTCACCTCAAGTAAAGCTTAGATCACCCAACACTATGAATATACACTAGAAAACCAACAGAACTTCTCTATAAGATACAAAATTCCAGCGTGTGGATCTCTGTGATGAGGGATCCATATATAGATGATTATACAGATGTGAGTCATCTTCTGGGGTCTTGATTAGTGTCCTCTCTCTTATAGTTCCTGCTTCCACTTGGAGAATGATGATCTCTTACTCATCCCTGGTCGAAAGTAGAGAGGCAAGTGTGAGAGGGGAAGCTTATGGAAGATTCCATGATCTTCCACGTCACATTTTGTCCCTGCCATTTGTCCATTCCCAACCATCGCACCCTATAGAGGAGCCATTCAGAATGCATCACACCCTATACACTGGGAAGGTGATATGCATCGCACCCTCTACACTGGGTTTTCAGTATGGTCCAGTTTTTACCATTTATGAGCAATTTTCAGTGGAGAACTTCTGGGAGATGATGTAATCAACTAACCTTGTTCCTTTAGGCAGTGAAGCAACACTTTTAGGGAATTAGTAGCCCTTAGTTTATGGACATTTATGATTGGGGTTGAAGTGCCCAAAACTGTCTATAACAGAAGGGTGATAGGTTCAATTTGAACCAATGCCCAAAGAATGAGTTTGAAAGAGAACAAATGAAGAACATTCCATATGCTTCTCCTGTTGGAAACCTAATGTGTGCTCAGGTCTACACAAGACCTGACCTTGCATTTGCTGTGGCAATGTTAGGACAATGTTAGGGTGATCCAGGTGTAGACCTCTAGAGAGATGAAAAGAAAGTGATGAGGTACCTTCAAGGAAGAAAAAACTACATGCTTATGTATAGACAGACAAACAATTTCGAAGTAATTGGCTACTTAGATTTTGACTTTGAGGGATGTGTTGAGTCACACAAATCAACATCAGGAAACCTTTTTATGATCGTCGGTTAAGCTGTGTCATGGAGGAGTGCCAAGCAGACCTTAATTGCCACTTCAACTATGGAGGCTGAGTTCGTCTCCTATTTTGAGGTTGCTTTACATGGTGTATGATTTAAGAGTTTCATTTTTAGGCTTAGAATTATGGATTCTATCTCTAAGCCATTGATAATGTATTGTGACAATTCAACGGTTGTTTTTATGGATAAAAACAACAAAAGTGGGAGTCGAAATAAACACATTGACATTAAGTATTTAGCTATAAGGGAACATGTTAAAGAAAAGAAAGTTGTCATTGAGCACGTCGGCACTGAGTTCATGATCGCTGATCCTTTGACTAAGGGCATGCACCTTAATTTAATTTGAGAGAATTCATCTGTGTAGGACCAAGAATAAACATAAGGTTTATTCATTAAGAAATTGTTGCCACATAAATTATAATAGAAATAAATACATAGTAATACATGGAATATAATGCTCGTCATTAGATGACTTATCACCATGATTCATGTATCTATTACTTAATACAGATTATCAATGGATTTTAAGGAGAAATATTAAAAAAATTAGAAGCAAGGACCCAGTGGGAGAATGTTGCTCTCATAGCGGCTGTTTGGTCCGTAACGGCCGCTGATAATTTAGAAACCAACTAACCATCTGCCGTCGATTCCAATATTTATTGAAACCATCTACTGTTGATTAATTTCTTGTTAGGAGCTCTTGGAGTGGTCCATTACTCCCACTGTAGTTCTCTACCATGTTCTGTGGAAGACTTGACACATAGCCAACTAAAGCTTGATGGAAGCTTGGCTATAAATACCTCTGTTTGGTCCCCAAGCTCACTCACTCAACCCCTTCAGCCTTACACCATCAAATGAGAGTAAGTAGAGCTTGGAAGTGCCACATGGATGATGATGTCTCACGCAATTGCTCAAAATGGTGTAATTACAGAGTTGTTTGCTAGTTGTCTTTTCATGTCACGCCTCGAAGTGTGGAAGCAAGCTCCATTGTTAAAATTCTTCATTCAATTCTCCATCCATCAAAATCCATTTCACCATCTTCAGTCATCTTCCTTAGTGCTTTATGTTTACATAGGCCATCTGGTCTTGTCTTTTCATGTACATGTGGCTGCAAAGCTTGACTTTTGGGTTTCAGAAGTTGGAGCTGAATATCTCTACATTCAGGATCCTAGTTGAGAAAATCCAAAGAAGACTCACATTCTCCTTTCTGAAATCGTTGGAAATTTGTTAAATCGAGTGAGTGAAGAGTAGTTTTTGAAGCTTCTCTGTCCAAGGTCTTTATCTACCTCAACAATGCCTGAAAGATGTTGTAAATTTTTTTCTTCACTAAGGATTAAAAGTTGACCATGTGAATCACCCAACTAGATCATTTTCTGCTTTGTCATGGCCAAGAGTTGATTTTGTATATTAAAGAAAATGCTATTAAATTTGTGATTTCCGTCAGACTAAAACCTTTGACTTCGAGACTTCTATTTTTGATCGACCCAACAATGCAGGTAAACACATGAGAAAACAAAAGAAATGACTGCCGCAAGCGTAGCAGAAAGTCTAGTTTTGGATTGTGAGCAACATCAATGGCCGGAGGTATGATTTCTTGGGTGTTTAGGTTTCCTAATTCTTTTAAGTGTTTATTTCGCATTATAGAATCGTTATTCAGCTATCAATTGTGACTCCATTTCTTCCACCACCTTTTTATAGCACAAAACTAATGTTGTGTTATTCAAATCTAAGGTAATTATGTTATCTAGTGAAAAATATGCAAATCATTTTTACAAATTCAATATGCATTTGAGTTTGTATATTATTATTTTTAGTGTAGCTTTTATTATATTGAGACTCCCCAGTTGTTTATCTCGCATCTCTGTACTATCTAGATTTCTAATTTTAAGTTACCTTTACCTATCCCACAAAATATTTTTTGATTTCAGTTCGTTTTTATCTATGTTGATTATATTTCGGCGAGTCATTATTGATTTCAGTTCAGTGATTATGTATGTTATTATATTTTAACACGCACGCATTGTTCGAGGTACATTTTATTATTACTCAAGCTTTGTTCTGCTGCACAATCTGACTCCATCAAAACACTGATCCTTTCATTTCTACAATATTCAGCGTTTCGCGAAGGATTTCATATCTGTCTGATCTCACCCTCTATTATCACAATAAGAATAATGAACAAAAAAATCATCTTTCAAGATATCCTCATATGGGAAATTGTAATTTCAAATGGTTGGTACTCAAAACCCTCACGCATCTTACTCCAATGTTTTCCATCGTTTAAAACCTCGTTCACTAGGCAAGTCTCAAACCATAAGTTTGAAACGAGACCAAATGATGTCAGACTACGGCTCGGATTGCAGATAGCCTCCCTAGGCTTTATTAAATTGTTTATATAAATGAAGTATGTATTTACAGGATTGAATATTTTCTTAGTTTTTATTAGTTTAAGTTTTGTTTTGTTTAACTCCATCTATTTTAATATATCGAGATTATTTATTCTTTTTTTCCACTATTTTTTTTCTCTCAGTTTCGTTTTGTTTAACCTCTACTATTTTATTATCGGTAGATGACATGCTCCCGTAGTTTTGTTTTTTCCACTACATTTTCCATTAAATTATTATTATTATGTTTTTTAATAAGAAAAAATTTAACACAAAAAAACATGAATTCTTTTATGGTTTTGAATATTGCAAGGTTATGGTCTTGAATATTGCAAGGTTATTTAACATGCATTTGAATATTGCAAGGTTATTATTACTTTATCAAAACTACTAATGTTACAATGCTTTTTTTATTGCTAGAATTTATTCTTTTATTTTTAGGTTTTAAACTTGCACTCTAAATGACATAGTGGGTTGTGATTCATTTATTAATATTATAGAAGTGATTTCATGTTTATAATGTATATGAAATTGTATATTATCACCATATATTTTTGATGAAAGAATTAGTTTGAGTTAATGCTAAGTAATGTGAAGTGAAGTATGCATTTTTTATAAAAATTGTTAGAATGCATGTTTCTATTTTTAATTTTTTAAATTTGACTATAAATGACACAATGGGTTGTGATTCTCTTATTAATATTGTAAAATATTCATGTTTATGGTGTATATAAAAATTTATCTTCTCACCATATATTTTTGTTGAAAGAATTAGTTTCACTTAATGCTATGTAATGTTAAGTGAAGTCACGTTTCAAAATCAGATTTAAGATTTAAGTTTTAGGCTTAGGGGGAAGAGAGGGAGGGAGCGATGGTGACATAGAGATAGAGAGAGAGGGGTGAATGGGTAAGAGGTGAATGAGAGAGAGAGTCTAAGAGATTGAGATATATTTAAGGGAGAGAGAGAGAGTTGGGTGAGGGAAACGGGAGAGAGAATGAGAGAGAAGAAGAGAGAGAGGGATTAATATTGAAAGAGTAAGAAAGGGAGAGAAGGAAGGAGTGAAAGAGACATAGAGAAAGGGAGAGAGAGAGGGAGGGTGGGCGTGGATATCAAGAGAGAGAGGGAGAGAGAGGGACATGGAGAATGAGAGGGAGTAAGAGTGAGAGGCAGAGGGAGAGGGAATGAGAGATAGGGAGAGCAAACGAGGACGAGGGAGATAGAGAGGGAAAGAAAGATTGAAAGTGGGAGAGGGGAGAGAGAAAGAGGCAGTGAGAATGAGAGTGAGAGTGAGAGGAGGAGGGAGAGAGGGGAAGAGATTTAGAGAGAGAGATATTGAGAAGGATATAATGTTAGAGAGATTATGTGAGAGAGCCATTCTCAGAGTGAGAAAGAGAAATATTGGGAGACAGTGAGCAAGGGAGATATCAAGAGAGAGGGAGAGCAAGTGAGAGAAAGAAATTGAGATATAGATGAATAGAGGGAGGGAAACAGAGAGAAGGAAAGGGGGGAATGGAAGAGGAGGTACAAAGGGAGTGAGCAAAATAGAGAGAGAGAGAGAGAGAGAGGGGGGGGAAAGAGAGAGAGTAGGACAAAGAATGAGAGGGTGAGAGATTGACATAGAGAGAGAGAGAGAGAGAGAGAGAGAGAGAGAGAGAGAGAATGTCATAGAGAGAGTGCGAGAGACACATAGTAATATTCATAGAGAAAAATATTGAGAGACATTGAGAGAGAGAGAGATAGCATGAGTGAGATAGAGCAAGAGTTATAGCGAGTGAGAGAGAGTTCGTTGCTGAAATTTAACATTGGTTTCCGCATTTGTTTTTTGAACAGTTTTGTTGTGCTTTATTTCCACCTTAAATTTATAGATAAGACAAGGTAATTGATTGTGGAGGTGAACCAACATAGATCTATCTTTACTTTAGATCTATCAAGTACTAAGAGGGATCAAATGTTTCAACGTGAAAACCTCTTTTGTCGGCGCAAAACTCAAAGAAAGGTTTGCAACTTGAAAGATCTTATCACTCTATCTACTTAATAGGTTTGAATTTAAGATGGATCTAGGATAGTTTTTATAGAAGATGCATTATAAGGAAAGTATGGATGTTTATCAAGAATGAATTGATGTCTTCTAACATCTATAATTAATTTATATAACTATGATAATGTTAAAGGTGTTGAATATAATTGTAAATAACATAAACACATATAAATAAATCAATAATCCCGATACATAGAATGTAATGGTCCTCATATTTTCAATATTCATGACTTTTGTATTGGACTAAATGATCAAAATTTTAGTTCAAATAAGAACTTAAACAATTAAAAAAATATTTTATTTACCTAAAATTCATAAAAAACGTTGAAAATGTAGGTGTTAATTGTTTCGGAGAGGAGGCATAAAATAACAAGTTTTATTTGGTACTATTTATTTCGTAGTAATATAAATATATTTCAACACAAAATTCATCGTTTAAAAAGAGAGTCATAATATAGTTTTTATGTCGATATTTTGACTACACTAGATTTATGGCTAGCTTAAAACAACATAGTAACAATTAACTTTTAAGAGAGTCAGAATTTAGTTTTTATGTCGATATTTTGACTACATTAGATTTATGGCTAGCTTAAAACAAAATAGTAACAATTAACTTTTATTTACGTCAAATAATCCCTACATTGCACAATCTAGGTTAAGATGCATGTTTTCCCCTCTAGTCATCCCTCAACTTTTTTATCAAATATAGATAGATATATGATTGGTATATTCTCTCCCTTTACAAGTTTTGTTGCTAGCGGGTGGATATATTGTGACAACACATAATTAGTGGCCACTGAGTTCAAAGATCTATAGTTTCCCAGAGTCATAAAATTATGTTTTTCATTATTCCTCGTGGAATCAAGCATATTAGTAGACATAAAAGCACCAGTTAATATTTTACTAGCACACCAAATAATTTTTAATAACCTCTCTATATATCAACAATGATCTTCTAAATTTCCAATGATGGTATGTTTTCTTTCTATCCATGGCTATATGAATATGAAATTGTTCATATTAGTGTTACAATTCATGGAGTGAAGTCATCACATATGTAGTAAAGGCTAGACCAAAATATGTTTCACACAAAGACATAAACCATCATAATACCTACACATCTCCCTTATACTAGGTTTTGGGGCATCATTCATACAATTAGTGTAGATTAGCCCAGCCTAGCCTAATCTAGAATACACTATTCTAGCCTAGCTTAGCCTAGACTAGCGTTGCCTAGCTTAGCCTATTCTAGCCTAATCTAACCTAGCCTATCTACCCTTTCGTAGCCTAGCCTAGCCTAATCTAGCCTAATCTAGCATAGCCTAACCTAACTTAGACTAGCGTAGCATAGCCTAATCTAATTTAATCTAGGCTAATCTAGCCTACCCCAATCTAGCCTAGCCGCTAGGCTGATCTAGCCTGTTCTAATCTAGCATAGCCTAGCCTATCCTAAACTAAAATAACTTTTCCCAGCCTAGCTTAACCTTAACTAGCTTATCCTAAATGAGCCTAGCCTAACCTATCCTAAACTAGATTATCTAATTTAGCCTAACACATGTTTAATCTAGCCTAAACTAGTTGAGTGTAACCTAACATAACCTAGCTTAGCCTAGCCTAACTTAAACTAGGCTAAGCTACTGTGGCCTAAACTAGATTACCCTAGCCTGTCTTAAGCTTAGCCAAGGCTAGGCTAGCCTAAACTAGCTTGGCTTTCTCTACCCTATCCTAAGCTAGCCTAGACTAGCCTAGGCTAGGCTAGCCTAAACTAGCTTGGTTTTCTCTACCCTATCCTAAGCTAGCCTAGACTAGCCTAGGCTAGGATAGCCTATCCCAGCCTTGCCTAAGGTAGTCTACTCTAGCCTACCCTACCCTAGCCTACCCCAAACTAGCCTAGCCTAGCCTAGCCTAAAATACAAATTGTTAAAAATCTTCAAGTTTAAACATTTTAGATTACCTAGCCTAGCCTTCCATGCTTGAGCCTAGCCTCGCCAACCCTACCCTACCCTACCATACCCTACCCTACCCTATCCTACAATAATCTAACCTAGCCTAGCCTAGCCTAGCCTAAAATAAAAATTCTTAAAAATATTGAAGTTTAAACATTTCACATCACCTAGGGTAGCCTTCCCTACCCCAGCCTAGCCTAGCCAACACTACCATGCCCTACCCTATCGTAGCCTAGCCTACCTACTGTAGCCTAGCCTAGCCTAGCCTAACTTAGCCTATAATAGCCTAACCTAGCCTACCCTACAATATCCTAGCCTATACTAGCCTAACATAGCCTAGCATACCCCACCCTACCCTACACTAGCCTAGCCTAGCCTAGCTTAACATACCCTAGCCTACACTAGCATAGCCTAGTCTAGCGTAGCCTAGCCTACACTACCCTAGCCTAACCAACCCTACTCTAGCCTACCCTAGCTATACCCTAGCCTAGCCTAACCTACCCTACCCTAGCATAGCCAAGCCTACCTATCCTAGCTTAGCCTACCCTAGCGTAGCCTACCCTAGCCTAGCGTACCCTAGCCTAGCCTAGCCTAGCCTACCATACACTAAACTAGCCTTCCCTACCCTAGCCTACCCTAGATTACCCTAACCTAGCCTAACCTAACCTAGCCTACCCTATCCTAGCCTACCCTAGCCTATACTAGCCTATCCTACCCAATCCAAGCTTTCCCTAGCTATCCTACCATACGTTATGTTACCCTACACTACCATATTTGACCGTTGCCTACCCTACCCTACCTTACCCTACCTTAACCTAGCCTAACCTACCCAACCCTAGCCTACCTAGCCTACCCTAGCCTAGCCCAACCTAACCTACCCTAGCCTACCTAGCCTACCTAATGTGGCCTACCCTACCTACCCTAGCATAACCTAGCCTTCCCTAGCATAACCTACCCAACCTAGCCTACCCTAAACTGCCATATCCTAAGCCTAGCCTAGCCTACCTAACCTAAGCTTATCCCATCCTAGCCTAGCCTAACTAACCTATCCTAACCTACCCTACACTATGCTACCCTAACCTAGTCTATGCTACACTAGCCTACCATACCCTAGACTACCCTAGCCTACCCTAGCCTAGCCTACCCTAACTTAGTTTGGCCTAACCTACCTAACCTAGCTTAGCCTAGCCTTGCCTACAATACCCTGCCCTATCCTACCCTAGCTTAGCTTAGCCAAGCCTACACTACCCTGCCCTATCCTAACAATTCTTAGCCTACCCTACCGTACCCTACCCTACCCTTGTCTAACCTATCCTACCATAACCTAGATTATCTTAGCCTAACCTATCCTAGCATATCATAACCTACCTAAACCTAGCCTAGCCTTGCATATCCTACCCTACACACGCTTAGTCTAGCTTGCCTACCCAACGCTACGCTACCCTACGCTACTAGTGTCTAGCGTGGCGTACCCTAGCCTACCCTAACCTAACCTACCGTGGCCTACCCCACCCTACCCTAGCCTACCTAACTTACACTAGCTTAGCCTACCAAGCCTACTTACCCTACCCTAGCCTACCCTAGCCTGGCCTACCCTACCTAACATAGCATAACCTATCCTAGGCTAGCCTACCTAGCCTACCCTAGCATAACCTAGCCTACCTTAGCTACCCTATCCCATCCTAGCCTAGCCTAACCTACCTTAGCCTAGCCTACCCTACCTTAGCCTAGCCTACCCTAGCCTAACCTATGCTAGATTAGCCTAGCCTAGGCTAGCCTACCCTAGCCTACCCTACCCTAGCCTACGTTAGCATATTCTACCCTACCCTAGCCTAGCCTACCCTAGCCTAGCCTATTCTACCCTAGCCTAGCCTAACCTAACCTAGCCTAACATATCCTAGCCTACCCTACCTACCCTACCCAGCCTACCCTACCCTAGACTAGCCTACCCTAGCCGAGCCTACCCTACCCTAGCCTACCCTAGCCTACGCTACCCTAGCCTACCTTAGCCAAATCTAGCATGGCCTACCCCACCCTACCCTAAGCTACCTAGCTTACACTAGCTTAGCCTACCTAGCCTACTTAGCCTACCCTAGACTACCCTAACCTAGCCTACCCTACCTAACATAGCATAACCTAATCTAGGCTAGCTTACCTAGCCTACCCTAGCATAACCTAGCCTACCTTAGCATACCCTATCCTAAGCCTAGCCTAGCCTACCTAAGCCAATCCTATCCCATCCTAGCCTAGCCTAGCATACCTAAGCCAATCCTATCCCATCCTAGCCTAGCCTAGCCTACCAAGCCTACTTAGCCTACCCTAGCCTACCCTAGCCTCGCCTACCCTACCTAACATAGCATAACCTATCCTAGGCTAGCCTACCTAGCCTACCCTAGCATAACCTAGCCTACCTTAGCATACCCTATCCCATCCTAGCCTAGCCTACCCTACCTTAGCCTAGCCTACCCTAGCCCAACCTATGCTAGATTAGCCTAGCCTAGGCTAGCTTACCCTACCCTACCCTACCCTAGCCTACGTTAGCATATTCTACCCTACCCTAGCCTACCCTGCCCTAGCCTAGCCTATTCTACCCTAGCCTAGCCTAACCTAACCTAGCGTAACATATCCTAGCCTACCCTACCTACCCTACCCAGCCTACCCTACCCTAGACTACCCTAGCCAAGCCTACCCTAGCCTAGCCTACCCTAGCCTACCTTAGCCAAATCTAGCATGGCCTACCCCACCCTACCCTAAGCTACCTAGCTTACACTAGCTTAGCCTACCTAGCCTACTTAGCCTACCCTAGCCTAGCCTAGCCTACCCTACCCTACCTAACATAGCATAACCTATCCTAGGCTAGCCTACCTAGCCTACCCTAGCATAACTTAGCCTACCTTAGCATACCCTATCCTAAGCCTAGCCTAGCCTACCTAAGCCAATCCTATCCCATCCTAGCCTAGCCTAGCATACCTTAGTCTAGCCTACCCTAGTCTAACCTATCCTAGCTTATCCTAGCCTAGGCTAGCCTACCCCAGCCTAGCCTACGTTAGCCTATTCTACCCTACCCTAGCCTACCTTGCCCTAGCCTAGCCTATTCTACCCTAGCCTAGCCTAACCTAACCTAGCCTAACATATCCTAGCCTATTGTATCCTAACCTACCAAAGCCTAACGTAACCTCGCCTATCCTAACCTACCCAAGCTTATCTTAACTAGCATACCCTAGTCTATCCTAGCCTAACATAGCCTAGCCTAGCCTACCCTAGCCTACCCTAGAGTACCCTGTCCTACCCTACCCTACCATACCCCACATAGACTACCCTTGCCCAGCGTAGCCTTGCCGAGCCTAGCCTACCCTAGCCCAACCTAGCCTACCCTAGCCCAAGCTACCCTACCTTGGCGTATCGTAGCCTACCTAGCCTACCCTAACCTATGCTATCCTACCCTAGCTTACTTAGCCCAGCCTAGCGTAGCCTAGCATAGCCTGGCCTAACCTAGCTTAACCTACCCTATCCTACCCTAACCTACCATATCCTACCCTACCCTAACCTACCTTACCCTAGCATAGCCTACCCTACCCTACCCTACCCAGCCTAGCCTAGCCTAAGCTAGCCTAGCCAAGCCCACCTAGCCTAGCCAAGCTTACCTAGCATGCTCTAGCCTACCCTAGCCAACTCTACTTAGCCTGGCGTAGCCTAGCCAAGCCTACCTAGCTTACCCAAGCCTACCTAGCCTAGACAAGCCTATTTTAGCCTACCCTGCCCTACCCTACCCTACCCTAGCCTAAGCTACCTGGCCTAGCCTAGCTAGCCTACCTTACCCTACCCTAACCTAGCCTA
>APFE031408226.1:0-11057 GCA_000404065.3 Pinus taeda
CAAATCAAATAAAGGTTGAACGAGAATTACACCAGAAATACATAGTAACAGAATTGGAGGGAGAGAATGAAGTGATAGCATACAACAGTAGCATCATAGGCAATTACTCGACAGATTCTTTCCTCGGCAATTTCAATGCTCATACATCACCTTACATAGAAAATTCAGTTGTGTCCCAAGTTGAAATTTTTTCCCAAACTAATAATTCAAAATGCGTTAATTTTGTAGAAGAACCTGTAAATACATCTTTGTTTTGGAAACTATATTTTGATGGCTCTAAATCTAACAAAGGAGCAGGAGCAGGATGCATTCTGATTAGTCCATAAGGGAACAAGATAATGCTTACATGTAGACTTGAATTTGATTGCATGAACAATATAGCAAAATATGAGACCTTGGTGCAAGGCCTATACAAAGCAATTGGGTTGAACGTCAAGTACCTTCAAGTCTATGGAGACTCTGAGATTGTGGTCAAACAGGTATGTAACACCATACATTGCCTATCAAGTCATTTGAAACACTATCAATCTCTAGTACAGGATCTGACTGAGCATTTCATAGCATTCAATATTTTCTCAATCCCGAGAATTCAAAACACAAGCGCAAACCTTTTAGCCAACGTAGCCTCTAGATTCATTCCCGCCGAAGATTTTAGTCCAGATAGATTCTCGATAGAATTAATCTTTAGACCGTCCATCCCTGACAACATTACAAACTGGAGAGTATTCAATGATGATCCTGATATTGTAAATTTCCTCACCTTTGAAGGATCCTACTCCAATCAAATAATTGACGAAGACCACCATGATCAACAAATACAACAAAGTAGCACTGACAACGCTATACCTAAATCGGTGGTTAAGTTGGAAGACTTATACGATTTGAAAATTCGGTTTAAAAGGTCTACTAATTCTAAGCTCTACAGTTCGACTCTGAACTATGAATCAGTAAACCTCGGAACCGATGATAAACCACAAAACATTAATCTAGGCCACGACCTAGCTCCTGAAGAGAAACTAGCATATATTCGTCTGTTGAGACAATGCAAAAATGTTTTCGCCTGGAATTACGATGAGCTGAAGACATACAACACTTCCATTATCCAACATATTATCCCTATGATTGACCATGAAAAACCTGTCCAACAGAAACTCAGAAAAATCCACCCCAATCTAGAAAACCAAATAAAGACTGAGCTAAATAAGTTATTAAAGGCCAGAATAATTTTCCCCGTCAGACATTCCAAATGGGTCTCCAATATGGTACCCGTTAGAAAGAAAAACGGAGATATTGGAATCTACATCGATTTTCGAAATCTCAACAGAGCCTGTCAAAAAGACAATTTTCCCCTCCCTCCTATGGAGCAGATATTACAGGCAGTAGCGGGCTCAGAACTAATGTCTTTTTTGGATGGATTTTCAGGATACAACCAAGTGCTGGTACATCCCGACGATCAGTTAAAAACCACATTCCGAACCAAATGGGGCACATACGCATATCGAAAGATGCCATTTGGTTTGATCAATGCCGGCGCTACATTCCAGAGAGCTATGGACATCGCATTCAAGGGTTTAGTCAATAAATCCGTAGTGATTTATTTAGATGATATAACAGTATACTCCAAGAAGCGAAGCAACCATGTCAGAGACTTGAAACAAATCTTTCAACAATGCTTAAGGTATGGGATTTCACTTAACCCAAAGAAATCTTTTTTCGCATTAAGTGAAGGAAAACTTCTAGGATTCATAGTATCAAAATCTGGTATTCACATTGAACCTGATAGAATTAGAGAAATTTCCGAAATATCCCTACCTCACAATAAAAAGGCCATGCAATCTTTTCTTGGTCAAATCAATTTTGCGAAAAGATTTGTCCCAGATTTTTCAAGAATTGTTTCTCCTTTGCAAACCATGATCAAAAAGAATTCAAATTTCAAATGGGGTCTAGATGAGCATGAAGCATTCAATCTGATCAAACAAGCTATTATTAATGCTCCGTCTTTAGCAACCCCAAATTTTTCATAATCATTTATCTTATACACATTCGCCTCAGAAAAATCATATGTCGCGATTCAAACTCAAGCGAATCAAGAGAAAGCGGAAGCTCCAATCGCATTTTTCAGCTCTAATTTACAAGGTGCTGAACTCAACTATTCAGACATGGAGAAACAGGCATACAATGTTTTCAAAGCGATCAAATATTTCACACCTTTCCTACTTAAAACCCATACCAAGGTCATAGTACCGCTTCCAGTGGTAAGAAATCTTTTAATACAGAAAGATGTGGGTGAATAAAGAGCAAATCGGATCACTTCTTTACAAGAATACGACCTTGAAATCAAACCAGCAAGCATTGTGAGAGGCCAAGGCTTCTGCAAAATGTTGGCTGGAGCATTGCAGATTCCTGAAAGCTCATCTGAGGAAGTACAAACGTATGAGGTAAGCCTAAATGATATAGAATCATTATACACAAACACCATTTATTATCTCAAAAATGGGTATGCTCCAGCACACCTGGATCACACCAAGAAAAGAGCCCTGAGATTAAAAGCTAAACAATATCAGCTCGTAAATGATGTTCTGTTTAAAAGGAATTATGATTTTGTGCTTCTTAGGTGTCTTGAGAAAACTGAAGCCGAAAAGGTTTTGCAGCAACTCCACGATGGGCCCGCAGGCAGACACTATGCTAGAGATGCTACCGCACATAAGATCTTACGTGCAGGGTATTATTGGCCCACACTATTCAAAGACTCACACAGTTACGTGAGGGAATGCCAAGTTTGCCAAACTACTGTAGGGAGACAAAGGAAACCGTCCATGCCACTACAGCCGGTAAACATTGATCAACCATTCAGTCAATGGGGCTTGGACATAATAGGTGAGATCGTTCCTCACTCTTCTAAGCAGCATAGGTACATTCTCACGGTAATTGATTATTTTACTAAATGGGTAGAAGAGGTACCTCTCAAGACAGCTAATTCTGAAAACATCATTGAATTCATAGATCAATTTATAATCACTAGGTTTGGATTGTCGATGGCTTTAATATTTGATAATGCTTCTTACTTTTTTGGGAATGCAATGACTGATTTCGCACTTAAAAGAGGGTTCAAACTGAAATATTCGGCCAACTACTATCCGTAAGGAAATGGATTGGCTGAGTCAACAAATAAGAACCTAATTAGGATTATTAAAAGAACAGTTGACCAGAACCAGAAGAATTGGCACAAAACCTTGGTAAATGCTTTATGGGCAGATATAATAATGAAGAAAGCTTCAATAGGCACTTCTCCCTTTAACTTAGTTTATGGGAGGGAAGTGGTTCTTCCAACGTACTTAATGATTCCCTCCTTGTCTTTAGTACAATACATCGATGAAGTATCTACTTCCTCCTTACAATTAAGACAAATGGAAATAATTAAATTGGAAGAACAGTGAGAACAAGCTAAGAAAACCCATGCTCATCACCAAGCGCTAATAAAATCCTCTTTTGGTTCAAGCATAATGACCAGAAAAAACTTTCAAATGGGAGATCTAGTTTTGAAATGGGATAAGGCTTATGAAGAGAAGGGAAAACATACAAAATTCCATAAAATGTGGCTTGGTCCTTTTCAGATTGTAGAAGTCATAGGCCCATCAACGTTTGTGCTGTAGGATTTAGTAGGTAGAAAAGATTCTTTGCCTGTTAATGGACAAATCCTGAAAATATACTTTCCATAGAAGATTACTCTTCTAAATTTTTGTAGGATAGCTTTTTGTTTTTCTTCTTTCTTATAAATAAAACCAGTTGTAGATGGTTACTACAGGAGTTCACTTCAAATGGACACCAAATCCTCTGTTAGATTTTGATTTTTCGCTTATACAAATAGTAAAAAAAATTCGAAAAATCTGATCTTTATTATTGACGGATAGAGTCCAACTTTAGCCTAGATATGATACTAGTTCCAACTTCAAAATTTTTTATGAAAGCAACCTTTGCCAAAAAACTTGTTTTATATCAGCACAATGAAAGGTATCAATAATAAAATGAGTATTCTCTGTAAAACTGCTATTTTCCAAACTCTATTATTATCTTCCAGAACTTTCTTAAGGAAAAACAATGGTTTCCTCCCTGCTAAAGGAAATCGCAGCATTCAGAGAAATAATCCGAGAAAACACTATATCTCAAAGAATAAGAGGTCTCATCACGAGCCGGCTTATCATGATCATAGATATTATAACTTGTTGACTTTTCCAATACTGTCCACCAAAACAGGGAAACGACTTAAAATTGTTGCAATCAAAAGACAAGGGGTCTCATCACGAGCCAGCTTGTTCAGCAAAAGTGTAAATCAAGTGAATGACTGTGTCATAATTTGGCCACCAAACCAAGACATTGTTCTTTAGAGAATTAAAAAAAAAAAGTATCAAAATGGGTTTTTTCTCTGAAAAAGTTGTAGATAGCCTTAAGCAGGATAAAGGATCATTGCTGGGTAACAGGTAACCCTGTCGAGGCTATGGACGCCTGCTGGCAGCAGAAGCTCTACCTACGGTAAATGAGCATATTTTAAAAAGGTCCAGCATAGCAGAGGTGACCTCATTTTATCTTTAAAAAGGACCAAGTAATGGCTGGTGTAAATGCAAGGGCTAAACCTCAGGAAGCGAACGATTGAAATTGAGAAAGGTTCAAACAAAATATCATTGATAGGATAAGACATAATGTACTCTATCTGTCCATAACAAAGTTTAGACTTATGAAAATGTTTCTGTTTCGGAAGTTGAAATTCAATAGAAAATCAGAGATAACTGGTTCTTCCCAGTGAATCGTCATTGTTGTGGCCACCAACAACCCCCCTCTTTGTTTGATATTAGCAATAACCACCAAGGCAGATGAAGGGGACCCTTAGTAAAAAATTCAAACAACATCTTCTAGGAACATTTTTTTGTTTTTTTCCTTAGAATTTTATCGCAACAAAGCAAGGAAACATTTCTTTTATGGGCATAACAAAATACGAAGGAACGATGCGAAATTCATCGTATCGCATTCACCATAAGCGCCCTTAAATAAGAAACTTAAGAAATCTCCGACGGCCGATCTGCAACATCGCATATCGCAACATCGCGTAAAGTAGCACACAATGACTAATATCTGCAATCTGCGGTCTGCGATGATCCAATATTGCGATGCCACAATAATATAACACGAATCTGTGATCTGCGATCTGCGATGAGCGCGAATTTTTCTCGGCACAGTATTCAAGGAAAGCTGCCCATTAATCAAAATTAAGCGCGTGCCTTAAAAAATGAAATTAATGATTGTACGAATGGCTGCTTTTCGTTTTTCGAAGAGTCAATTCACTTTGAATGTCATAATTATGCACACATAAGATCTGAAGCTTTCATGTCAATCTTTATTACCATTACCATTTTCCTTTACGCAAACTACAAAACAAGAAATAACATGAAGAAATATTGCAGGAAACATCTAAGGAAAAGGGGAAAGCGCCAATGCTCGGAGAACACAAAAGAGATCTCTTCAAAAACGGGTGCCACATACGATAGGACTACAGATTCCAGAGTATCACTCAACAGATGCTAATGACCGATAGGTCATCTGAAGCTCAGAATCAAAGGTGCACAAAAGCAACATGATTACAATAAGAACTGAAACTTACACGCCAAAAAGCCCGGAATGAAGAACAGAGGCAGTTTTCAATCCAGAAAATTGCTCAGAAAATAAAGTCTTCTGATTCATCAAGTCATTCGCAAAGACAGAAACCGAAATAGCAAAAGCAGAACCAGTCTGAGGGAAATTTGAGTTATTACCAAGTATATACCCAGTCAGCGAGAGATTCTCTAAAATATCTTATAATTTACCAGAAAGTGGTGCCAGCTCTTATTACTTCTATTTCTATAGCACACACGAAAGGGGAAAGCAACCAGCCGACTCTTCCCAGCCGAATGTTGCGTGCTTACAACACTAAGAAGCAAATACAGAAATAGTTCAGAGTTAGATTTAATTTTTAGAAACAGTTTGCTTTATCAGAAGGACGGTCATTTGAAAACCGGATCCTAAATTTATGTAATCAAGTTAGTTAGCTAGCAGTATTTAAACCCTTCTCAGGCATTTAGAGAAGGGTCCGGAGATTTGTCAAAAAACTCGTCCTCAGAACATGCACTTTTGCGCCCTCGGAGGTGGTTTTGATGAATGGATGGATCAAGGTTTATTAATGTTTGCATTTGATATCTGCTACTGATGTTGCACTTCTGTACTCTTAGTAGATGTTAGAGCAAGGAGAGATAAATCATTGTTGCTTGAAGCTTATGAGTGGAACCAGTCATAAATGGTACTTTTATCTCTTGACTATTTCTGCTTATGTTCTTTAAGTGATTTATAGTTTCAGTTGTTTATATGTCATTATATGAATGTATGGGTTATCATTTGGCACTTTTGTACGGTGGAGTCATATTGTTTGTATCTGACATATAAATAACTTATTATGCGATATGCTGCTCATAATTGTTTTGCCTAACTTCTTATGCAAAAATAGTTTATCTTTAATGATTTCTATTCTTATGATAGCTGAATGATCTTTATTAACAGTTATTGTTCGAAATCTTTTTAGATCGCATAATAGAAGATATACACCCTGTGTTAGTGTAGATTAGATGTGTTGTTTCTTACTAGACTACAATAGCATAGAGTTAGTTTAAAGAGTCTAAATTAGATTTTCTTTAAATTCCCCTTAGATTAGCATAGTCCAAAATCTATACACACACACCCAAGGTCGGGAAACTGGTCCCGTCATCCCCAGTCGGACCCGCTATACCAAACGGATAAGGAGTTGCTAACCAAGGTCCGGACCGGGTGGGTATCCCCCTTGTTGTCGACCCGATTTTTGAGGCTTCAACATATTTGGCGCTAGAAGGAGGGCCTGACTATGAATGGCACCTAAATCAAAATCTAAATACCATTCTGAGAGTAAATCACCCTCATCAACTCCCCCGACTTCCTCAGAAAATTTAAATTCAGAATCCCAAGTGGGTCGAATAATAACCGCTGCTACATACCCTAATATTTCAGACCAACCTACCATCGAACCCCCTGAAGTTCAAACTCTTATTCATAAACTCCAGGTATTTTCTATTTTTTCACTAGGGTCTGATAAATCTCGAAGTAGCGTAACTTCGCAATACAATCCTGCTCATCCCCTGACCAGGTTAAAGAGCGGAAAATTTGGCATTCAGCCAACCGAACTCCCTCTTCCCACCAGAAAAAGAGCAAGGAAAACATCACTGCACTTTGACAGTGAAACTATTTCATCTACATCATCCATCTCAATCCCCTCACTGCGAAGTCAACCGCTCACATCTCCATTCCAAATCACTCATCCACCTTCCACAACCCCTCTTCCCCAATCATCCAAGATCATATTATCTGCATCTTCAAATCCTCAAGGATCATCTCCTACACTTGCAATTACCAGTAACTCAAGGATGGCTCAAGCTCCATGGAACAATCCTGGAGCGGTTTTTATGCCTCCACCCCTGAGCCAAATACCGCCCCATCCTGAGAAGTGGCTACCTAAGTTCAACCCAGAAGAAGGCATGCTAGCTTAAGAGCACATTAATAATTTCATGCTCTCTGTCAATCTTAATGGAGTTACCAATGAAGATGCTGTGGTCCGGCTTTTTCCCTATACAATGCAAGGAACAACCAGGTCGTGGTACTTTTCATTACCTTCCGGGTCTATAACGAGTTGGGACATCTTTCAAAGTCAATTCCTCACCAAATTTGGTGATGATAGATCAACGACAACGTTAATAAGTGACCTATCCAATCTTAAAGCTGAAACTAAAGAACCCATCAAAGATTTCAATTTACGATTCAATAATATTCTCAACAAAATCCCCGCTGCTTCCCAACCTAGCGAAGAAGTGCGATGTGAGTGGTATATCATAGCCTTACCATCAAATCTAGTAGTCTTCGTAGATAAGGCGAATAAAACAACTTTAATTGAAAACCTGACAGAGGCGATAGCGGTAGAGAGACGCGTTATAGCTTTAGAGAAGAGATCTGCGATAGAAGAACGCAAATCTAAAAAGATCACCTTCAAGGAAGACCCCAAGAAGAAACAGACAAAAGACCATTTCGATTTGGAAGGGTTGCAGAAAGTATTAAAGACCATGTCCAACGAGATGATTGACATAAAGAAACAAGTGGCAGAAACTTCTTCGAAAAATCCCTACAGAACTTTTAAAAGAGGCCCTTCAATGGACACGAAACCACCCAACGCTATCTCAAATGTCGAATCCGGAGAAGAGGAAGAAGAGGAGAGAACCATTGAAGGAAAAACCGATGATGAAGAAGTTGTAGAACTACAAGGAATGTGGGATTTCATCCTCCCACAAGAAGAAGATCAAGAAGCATTTCCGGTTAGCACACGAAGCAAAAACCAATTTGATCCTCCCCAAACTACCCCTAAGCAGAAGGGCGCCAGCCCTACAGTAAAAGAAAAAGTCGCAACAAAGAAAACAACCGCTAAGGCGACTCAATCTACCCCAGTCCAACCAAATCAAACACCTCCATTAAGAACACTAATAGTGTCGGATGAAATGGACTACAATATTATTGATGACATGAAAAACACTAGGGCTGATATCACTCTTTATGAATTGAGCAAATTGAAACATCAACAGAAAATAATGATGAAAGAATTACATGCCGTACCTACCACATCTTTGCCTATAGTTGTAGTTACACACAACATGGGAAGACCCCCAATCAACACGGCCAATAACATCAATCCAAATGACATCGCCTTGATTGGAGGAAGATCAAGATCTCACACTTCCCCCTTTTTTCTCACTTATGAAATCTTCAATAAAAATGTACAAAATTGTTTGGTAGATTCTGGAGCTTCAAAAAATATTTTACCCAAATCAATATGTGCCAAGTTAAACATTCAACCACAAAAATCCGCAGTGTGCATAGTTCATCTTGATTGGTCTCAGGTCGAAGTGATTGGTGAACTTAATCAAGTCACCATAAGATTGTCGTCTAACCCCAAGGTATGTTAGGTTATCGACATTTTAATAGCTAATATGCATGAATTCTACGGCCTAATTCTTAGAAGGGATTGGTCCGAAAAACTCCGTGGATACTTTTCAACCGACTGGTCGCACATGTGGTTACCATACAATGGTAAGCTGAATCAAATAAAGGTCGAACGAGAGTTACACTAGAAGTACATAGTAACAGAATTGGAGGGAGAGAATGAAGCAATAGCATACAACAATAGCATCATAGGCAATTACTCGACAGATTCTTTCCTCGTCAATTTCAATGCTCATACATCACCTTACTTAGAAAATTCAGTTTTGTCCCAAGTCGAAAATTTTTCCCAAACTGATAATTCAAAGTGTGTTAATTGTTTAGAAGAACCTATAAATACATCTTTGTTTTGGAAATTATACTTTGATGTCTCTAAATCTAACGAAGGAGCAGGAGTAGGATGCATTCCAATTAGTCTAGAAGGGAACAAGACAATGCTTACATGCAGACTTGAATTTGATTGCACAAACAATACAGTAGAATATGAGGCCTTGGTGCAGGGCCTATACAAAGCAATCGGGTTAAACGTCAAGTACCTTCAAGTCTTTGGGGACTCTGAGATTGTGGTCAAATAGGTACGTAACACCATACATTGCCTATCAAGTCATTTGAAACACTATGAATCTCTAGTACAGGATCTGACTGAGCATTTCATAGCATTCAATATTTTCTCAATTCCAAGAATTCAAAATGCAAGCGCAGACCTTTTAGCCAACGTAGCCTCTAGACTCATTCCATCCGAAGATTTTAGTCCAGATAAATTCTCAATAGAATTAATCTTTAGACCGTCCATCCCTGACAACATTACAAACTGGAGAGTATTCAATGACGATCCTGATATTGTAAATTTCCTCACCTCTGAAGGATCCTACTCCAATCAAATAATTGATGAAGACCACCACAATCGACAAATACAACAAAGTAGAACTGATAATTCTATACCTAAATCGGTGGTTAAATTAGAAGACTTATACGATTTGAAAAGTCGGTTTAAAAGGTCTACTAATTCTAAGCTCTACAGTTCAACTTTGAACTATGAATCAGTAAACCTTGGGACCGATGATAAACCGCAAAACGTTAATCTAGGCCACGACCTAGCTCCTGAAGAGAAACTAGCATATATTCGTCTTTTGAGACAATACAAAAATGTTTTCACCTGGAATTACAATGAGCTGAAGACATACGACACTTCCATTATTCAACATACTATCCCTATGATTGACAATGAAAAACCTGTCGAGCAGAAACTCAGAAAAATCCACCCCAATCTAGAAAACCAAATAAAGGCTGAGCTGAATAAGTTGTTAAAGGCTAGAATAATTTTCCCTGTCAGACAATCCAAGTGGGTCTCCAATATGGTACCCATTAGAAAGAAAAGCGGAGATATTAGAATCTGCATCGATTTTCGGAATCTCAACAAAGCCTGTCTAAAAGATAATTTTCCCCTCCCTCCTATGGAGCAGATATTACAGGCAATAGCAGGTTCCGAACTAATGTCTTTTTTGGATGGATTTTCAGGATACAACCAAGTGCTGGTACATCCCGATTATCAGTTAAAAACCACATTCTGAACCAAATGGGGCACATACGCATATCGGAAGATGCCATTTGGTTCAATCAATGCCGGCGCTACGTTTCAAAGAGCTATGGACATCGCATTCAAAGGTTTAGTCAATAAAGCCGTAGTGATTTATTTGGATGATATAACAGTATACTCTAAGAAGCGAAGCGACCATCTCAGAGACTTGAAACAAATCTTTCAATGATGTTTAAGGTATGGGATTTCACTCAACCCAAAGAAATATTTTTTCGCATTAAGTGAAGGGAAACTCCTAGGATTCATAGTATCAAAATCTGGTATTCACATTGAACCTGATAGAATCAAAGAAATTTCCGAAATATCCCTGCCTCATAATAAAAAGGCCATGCAATATTTTCTTGGTCAAATCAATTTTGTGAAAAGA
>APFE031408234.1:3863-55874 GCA_000404065.3 Pinus taeda
TCTTTAATCTTGTTGAGATGTTCTTGTAAAGACATATGTTCGTCCATCATGATGGAGAACAACTGATTTTTGAGAAAGAAAGCTCTGCTCTTGTCGGATGTCTCGTGAAGTTCCTTCAACTGTTGCCAGATCTTAGCAGCTGTCTTGCCAAAAGGAATCTGTGGTAACTGATCATCAGCGACAGAGAGCTTGAGAAGCATAACTGCCTCTCGATTTCAATCATCAAACTTGTCTTGATCGGTGCCAACTGTACCAGGACGGAGCTCCTTTTTGAGAACGAGCTGGTCAAGACGCCTATATTCAAAAATGGTTAACATTCTCTGTTTCCAGATGTTGTAGTTTGTGCCATTGAAGCGTTGACTACCTTCCAGCATTAGATTGGTTAGTGAAGCCATTTGTCTGTTTCTCAAGATAGTGAGATCTCATAGATGCTGGTATATAAAATAACCCAAAATTGCTCTTTGAGGAAGGAATACCAATTGCTGCTGTTTTACCACAGAGGATTAAACTTTGAGAAGCACAGTAAAAAAAATTCTGAGTTTTGTGCTACCACTTCTTGGTATTCACTATGGATATACGCAAGTAATGATACAGTCACAATATATATATCAAAATATCAAAATATAGATCCGCTGTCTATATTCACAGTCACTGACCACGCCAAAAAAGTAGCAGTTTCGGACCACGCAGAACAAAATGCGGATCACTGATATCGTTTGCCTGAGATGTATGAACTGCGGATACTCTTTTCTGTTTTCGCAGCTATGATCTACTATTTCTTGACGGACGTGCTCACGCATTACGCATATTTATTGGCAAAGATGAGGTTCCGGACTATAAAATTCGGGACTTACTAGTCAGTTCTATGCTGAAGATGCACGTAAAACCTGAGGTATGAAAACGTGCTGATTGTGGAAAAAAATATAACGTGATTACGTCCTTTTTATTGTGTGATAACACAAACCTGGAACAGTCGTTTTTGACGGATTGCGTGAGAACTGGAATAGTCGTGGCACGAAATTTATACTCGACGGTCACGCTGGAGAGAGAATACTGCGGGAGAAAGAATACTTGCCGGTCACGTTGGAGAGAGAATACTTGCCGGTGTCGTTGGAGACCAAACCACCACGGATCGGGCCCAGGTGCGGAAGTGAGAAGTGAACCGTGGCTCTGGTAAGGCGAGAAAAAATAAAGAACGCGTGGATACCATAAACTCGTGGCTCTGATCTTTATTATGGACACGAACAGTGACTCGGCCACGACGAAATCCATTTGGCAGCAGATCTGAAAACAACGAGCAGCGGCAACAAAAAAACCTTACAGTGACAGTGGGCTCTAATAATTGTTCATACGCCAAAGAAGACGCATAGTGACAGTGGGCTCGAATATACGCCTTTCTGATATAGCCGTCAACAACTGGAATGCGCTCCGCAGAAAAAAAAACTGGAATTCGCACAAACAAAGAACCCTCGGCTCTCGTAATTCCAAAAAAAAACAAGAATCCACTTCTATATCGAGATAGACGACTGTAAGCGTTTATCACAGTGAGCAGAGCCGAAGCTAAGACTCAGTGAAGGCTATCTGGCTTACAGAGGACTCGACCTTAGAAAGGATTGACAGAAAGAACTCACGATATATGACTCTGATACCATAAAACAGTGCGAAACACGCATATGGATTTCCAAATGAGTTAATGAATTGATTGAGCAACAATACTCAATAATAATACAGAGATATTTACAAAGATAGAAACATCAAGTTTCTATGTAAAGAATCAGTTTCATCTAAGAAACTGCTAAAAGAATAAACTTAGCAACAGCTAAAAGAGTGAGCATTAAACTAAAGTAGAAATATTCTAATAAAAAATGTCAAACCACAAAACCCTGAAATGAACTTCAACAAATTTTTGGCAAAATTTCATTAAATTCATTCGTGTTCATGTTCGACATAAAGTTCGTGTTCATGTTCATGTTCGGCATAAAGTTTGGCGAACATAAACAAATTTGTTAGAATTGTTTTGAGGTTCAGTGAATTCCGAATTCGGAGGCTTAAATTCATCGGACCCGGTGACTTAGGTGGCCACACTATTCCCTTCTTCTGCTCCTTGACACCAACAAAAGTTGTCGCTGCAAATCCTCTTACCACCATTGATGTCATCAATTTCCATCTTGTTTACTCCCAGTGGAAATAATTTCCTACAATCGTGTTTGTGGTTGTAGAAGGTTTTGTCACCAACACACACCACTACTTGGGTCCATTCCGTTGCATATAACCAACGACTCTGTGATATCCCCAACTCAATAATTGTTTCTAAGTATGCTTCCATTTTTGCAATTTTAACATTAGGAGAGGATTTTGATGATTGGAGACTTAGGAAAAGTGGGTTGAATAGACCCCACTTGATTTTTGGAGGCTAGGAGATCATGTGCATTAGGAATAAGGGAAAAATCAGTTTGCTCGTGGAATGTGGGGGCCATAAGGAGGGAGTTCAAAGTTTGAAGTTCAAACCACCTAGACAATTTGCACTAGAGGAAGGAGGAGAGAGAAAAAGGAGGTGCGAGTTGGTGGAAGTTGGGGCCCACCAAGGAAGAGGGGATCAACACTTATAATATCACATGGAGGACTTCATTTGGGATCTTTTGTCTATCATGTTACAGAAATCAAACTCTCTTCGAGTTGTTGAGCACAAGAAGAGGAGTACTACTTAGCACAGGAATTCCAAGTGGAAATTCCACCCCCATTTCGAAGAACTTCGAGTGTCTCCCTAGCGAGGGAATTTTGGAGTCCAATTCATGGCTTCTCTTGAGCTTTATTGTTAGAGTTTACCCAGTTTTGTGCTCTCCTTATGCACAGAAGCAGTTTGTGGAAAATAATTTGCAACAGTTGGAGTTGGATTGGAGATTCAAGCATTTGCTGGAGGTTTCCTTACCTTGAGGCTGAGATTTTAGTACCATTTTGTAGGGTTGGAAGAGCAGGGATTTGCAGGGCCAAATTTCTTCTATATGGGTAGTGCGCAGAGCAGGTTAAGCAAGCCTTGCATAGAGGTAGAGGAAGACCCATTTTCGAAGGAGTTAGGAGCTAGAGAAATAAGGCTATTTCCAGTGAAGATTTGCAAGGAGTTGGGTAGCTTTTTGGAGGAGATTTGGAGCACAAATTTGCAGTGTTGTTTATGAAGTGCGCACAACCAGCTTGCGCAAACCATTTGCACTCTTTGAGGGCTTCTGGGTCAATTGGAATTAACCTAAAGTATTTTTGGGTTTTTGTGGGTTTGGTGAGTAGAGGCCAGAGCTATTTTTGCAAATTTTTTCTGAGCAGTCTTTGGGGTAGAAATCTCTGTTTCATCAACCACCCAGTAGCAAAATTTCTGGGTAGTGCGAGTTGTTGTCACTCAGATTGTACAAGCACGGTGCGACAATGACTCAAGTCGGGGGCTATCACTCTGATCCCAAACCTATCCGTTCTAGCTGTCTCCCAACAACAGGGTATGGGGGGTAGTCCTTATGGAAGACAGAAATGCGAAACTAGTTGGCAACCAACGAGTCTGGGAGACACGATTGAATGGCCCAACCACTTGGTTGATTTAGCAAGATTTATAGATTAAATTAGATTTAGATGTGAGACCAATGCCTTATGGAGTCAACTACTTGCTTTGTATCAATTAGAGAGCATGTGACCGGATGAACAACTGTTGCTTAATGAATGCTTATCTATCCTAGATGAGATGCAATCCCTATGACTTAGGTGTGATGCAAGAATCTTGGTTGCTTTTGGTTAGATGCCAATTCAAGGTGTATCCTTCCTCTTAACTATTTTGAAGCTAGTTTGTAGAGTAGGTTGTGAGAAAGAGGCCAAGGTGAAGCAAGCGAAGGCTTGATTAACGATATCTTCCCTTAGGTACTAACCACCCCGTGCCTCTGGCGCTGCAGAGATTGTGGCCTGACAACTGCAAGGTCATTGTGTGAACACCACTAAAGAGGTGCTAGGCTCCTCAAGCAAGGTAAGAAAGGTGGTCCTATTATCTCTATCAACCAATCTTATGCTTGGAGGTAAGTTATTAATGCAATACTAACCTTAAGATGAGAGTGCGAGATGGATGAGTGGTTTCTTGAGTTGAGATTGTTTAGTGATTTTAAGTACTTAGTTATATTTATTTTATGACAAGAGTACTTAACAATGAATTGAGAGACAATTTAAAAAACAAGAAGATGTGTTAACTGAACAAGTGCCAACAAGAGATATTCATGATACCATTGCTTAACAATTTCTTGAATTAAAGATCACCAATATGCCCAAGAATAAGATACCATTCACAAAGGATACTAACCATGAAACAATGATAACAAGAAAGAGAACTAGAGCACTTATTCACTTAGAACAATTATCCAATGATTCTTTATCAATAAGATTAGTAATGCTCTTTAGATAATTTAAGAGCTCAACAAGAAAATTCCAATTAGATTCCAATTAGCCAAGATCATAAATTTCTCAATGATATACTCTAAACACACTTAGAATGAGTTACTTCAATGCTAATTAGGACAAGAACGTGACTTAAACCATCCAATATGATACCAATTGAGATTCAAAGTGCCTTTGGAGAGTGAACTTATATGAGTGAATGTAAATTGTAACTTTATGAAACTTCACAAGAGAACAAATGTTAGTGCTATTACCCAATATTACCAATGCTGATACTATCTTTCACAATAGCACATTAGACAATGAAAAAAAATCCCTTTAACAATCAATAAAGCATGATCCCATGAAATCACTTTAAGTTACCTATGCTCTTTTGACATTTAATGAGAAATAGGACAACAATAAGTAAGTCTTGTGATAACAGTGAACTACTTATGAATTATTTTAATTCGAAGTGCCCAGAACAATCCTAAAACTTATCACTTTCTTCCAGTGCAAACATTGAGGAGATGATTATGTCACTTATGTATTTTCAGATCTTATTATGAAAATTTCAAAACTAAAATCCTATTGCGGCAACTAGAATTAATTCTTCTAATTGTTAATTTATTTAACAATTTATCCGCTGAGGCAAATACCAAATTAATCACGTTACAACCTTCACAAATAAAATTGTGGAAATAAATAGCACTGGAAACTAAGAAAATACTAGTGCACACACAATAAAAATAACACTATTATTTTTGGACAAAAGTCCCCAGAAAAACCCAACTTGGGAAAACCGGTGCAACAGTTGAGGGTTTTTATTATTATGCAGTAGTGAAATTTTGAGTACAATCTATGGATGCCCAACTGGAAATCGAAACAAGAAAATCTAGCGAAAATTATTTAAGGGAATTTCGCTTGTTCCTCAAGCAATCACGACAAAAGTTCCCTTCAGAAAATTTGTCATCCTAGACCCTCTGTGCAATGCTTGCGCAGACCCTTGGACGTCTAAGCCTGAAACTGCCTTTGATGAAGTCGTTCTGCTTGTCTCTGTTGAGGAAATTGATTCTTTGACCCTCTGGAAGACTTTCCCAGCCTCTAAAAGCTGAATCAATTTTTCTTCTAGAGAAATTGAATTGTTTTTTTGAAGCAACTACGCAGTTTTCTGTGCTGCCTCACTGGGAATAATTCGACCTCCTTGCTGCTGCCTCTCTAGATCTGGAAACTTTCTCCAAATCATTGTCTCTACTTCCTCATTGAAGCCCGAACTCTCCCGCAAGTGGCTGCTGCTACTCTGGAAAATCGAATTCTCCAAGTGAATCTAGTGTATTCTCCATCACCACATCGATCCCTTCTTGTATCTTCCTATTGGGACTCCAACGACCAAGATTAAATTTTAATCAATGGCTCAAATAATTTCTGTATCGATCCATGTGAGTTTTTAGAGTTTCTCACCTTGAATTAATTAATATTGATTAATTAACCAGTTTTCCTAAGTTTAGACTTAGGAAACATTTAGAAATTGATTAATAATCTAATTAAGTCATCTCTAGGTGGAATTTCCAGAAACGGTTTCTGGGTTTTGGAGATCTCATGTATTCTAGTCTCTCCACCAAATTTCATGGCTAGAACACATCCGATGCTACAAAAACTAACACTTATTATGCAACTCTAACAGAGATGACAATCGCCTAAGTTTGTGAAATTTTCCTAAAGAAGTGAATGCTCAAATGAAACAAATGACATAACAATATATTAGGGAACTTATCAATCAATTTTGTCACTCAAACGTGCTTAATATCACTGTTAGGAATGATTAGATAGCTGTAGGTGAACAACTAGGAGATAAAGGTTTATAAGGCAAACCAAAGGGCTTGTAGCCTTGTTGATGACTTGAGGACTTGTTTTGTCCATCTTCCTCCATTTGCAGCAGAATTTTTTCCTTCACAACCTTTGCAAAACCAAGAATTAGCAATGGAAATTCACACAAATCAATACAGTGACAAGGTAAGGGCAAGAATGAGGGCTTTCAAGGCCGATTAGGCCATCGACAACCAAGGAAGTAGACAGAGGCTTGATGTCACGGTGGAGGAGGGCTACCAAGGGTTAGAAGAAGGCTCAAAATCCTGTGCCAGGGGCTGAGGAAGGTTGTCGTGAGGCAGTAGAGGAAAGGAAGGGCTGTCGAGAAGGGATAAGGGAAGATGGAGGGCAATGGAAGGAAGAAAGAGGGGAGCCGAGGGTCCTTGGCCTCACGGTAAGGCCAAGGAAAGAAGGTTGAGGTTCGGCTAAGGCCCAAGGGCCTAGAAAGGATGACATTGGGGCAAATGGGGCCCACGGCAAGGAAGAAAAGGCCGGATCTGGCCTGCGGCTAGGCTAGGAAGGCTAGATGGCTAGGGTAAAGGAGGATGCTGGGCTTAGAGGCCCTAATTTTTTTTTGAAACCCTTGCCAAAATGTGATTTTGCTTCAGATCATCAGTATTTTCGCAAATCATTGCAAAATTCCTTGTTGCTAGCCTTGCAAAATTTCTAGAGACTATCTCTTACCCTCAAAGGCCTGGATCTAGCTCTAACTCAACAAATCTTCTTGAATATTTGCTGCACAAATGAAAATACAAGTATCCAAAACCCCATTATATATAAAAATTCATAACCTCAAACCCCAACTGCAAAACAAGGGTTAGAAAAAAGGATATACAAAAATTATTCTACAAAAACTTATTTACAAATATATAAATATACAACGCTTGAAAGATTTTTTGAAGAATAATTTTTCATAAAATTTGACAATGGCTAGATGTATTTTGAAAGATATATATTAACCACAGTCTTAGTGAAGTAAGAAAATCACATAAAATATTTGAAGTCCAAACAAGGTTAGCTTATGCCCATAGTGAGTGAACTTGGAGCCCAAGGGGCGGGGAACCTGCAAACTCTATATATTTCTTAAGAAAAATCGTTAGTTCTTACAATGAATCGAACCACCTAAGATAAACCCAAAACTTACCAATAGAATGTTCCTATCATCTACAAATGAAATAACAATTCATATAATATTGAAGCACAATATAGGAAAGCACATACCTAGCACGTATCTCAGATCAGTGAGACAAAGACACCATGAATTGTACCCCAATGTATTTTATTATGAAACTCAAACATTCCCAGTACAACAGTGGCTTCACACTAGCGTTTACAAAATTACATCTGACCAAAGATCCTGATCTCTATGGAAGCAAAATGCCTTCTATCTATAGAGAAATTCCTCCAAGTGGAAAATAACAGCTAGTTGACTTGATTTTCATCAAAATAATCTTGACCATTGATAAACCTTTGATCAACCTTTAATATCTGTCGTCGAAAATATTTATTTTTGAGGATTTTTCGAAATTCTCATTAAAACCATTTTTTATTAGTTCAAAAATAATTATTTTGAACTAATTTCCTCAAAATTTTGACTTTGATTTAACCACTAAGGTTCAAGGGTTTGAATTTTCTTGAAATTTCCAATATTCCCTTGGTGGGGGACCTCCAAAATTTCACTTCTTTTACACCCACGATTTTTTCCACTTGGAGAAATTGATTTCTCTAATGTTTTAATTTTGACTATAAATTAATTTTAGATAGAGGAGGAATGACCTGTTATAGAGTTTTTTGAACCCAACGTTTCAGACTGCCAAGTGAGTCCATCATCAGGGGATGCGACAATAGATAATCTTCAAACCTTAATGACTCATGAGGGGATTAATTATTTTTCTCCCTCAAATATTTTAGCCATTATGTCAAAGTATGAGGGACCATGCACTAAAAATATTTTTACATAAGATTTTACAAATTTGACCCTCAAAGGGGGAATACCCATTCGTTATAGACCCTCATAATATTTACCCAAATTCTGCGACACAATATGATCTAGTAAGCCAAATGATTTGTAATAAAATAATTAGCTGATTAGCTTAAATTATTCCCGAATCAATTTGATTAAAACACTAGGACTCACCTAAGACTTCAACGATAAATTCCAACTTAGCTTTGGGGTTGAGGTTGGGGGAAAAACTCTGTCGATCATTCGTATTTAGAAACACAGATAATCAGTGAGACAAAAAACCTCCTAGGATGAAATTCGTCACCAAAATCATAGGCTTACCTAGGTTGTTACATAATTAAATGGTGGTACTAGCATCATTTACATTATAAATTTGCAGAATGGGTTTACAATGACATGATAGACTGCTGGCTGATGATTTTGAACTTTGAAAAAATTTCTTCAGGCTTTTGGACCCTACTTCCTTGGAATGTTGAAAAAAATGGGTGCAACATCTGGCTCCATATGGGGTTATGTTGCTTCAATGGAGCAATATGAGAATCTAGAATCCTCTATCCAAGAAAATAGAAGTGCATCAAATAGATATCCATTCAATATCGAAATCATCATGCATACATAGAATATCTGCTGGAATAGAAAAATATACTCTAACAAACTGAAACATATAACTTAAATGCGCGAGATAAAACTAACTAATGACATAAATGAAAAGGAGCAGGGTTAGAGATACTATACAAAGATGCCCCATGGGATCATATGCCTTCAACATAGTCCATACTGAGCATTTGTCGACTTTTCGACAAGTCTGTGGGTTGCTTCTCGAATGTGCCATGCTTGATCTTGCATATAGAAGGACTCTGTCTTATCCAAATATTGAACTGCTCTCGAGAATCAGATGCATCAAACCTCTTCCTTCTTCTTTTACGCTTTTTACGTTTGCTCTCGACAGGATGTGATGTTGATGATGATGTGGTTGACACACAACTTCTTTCTTGATATGAAAATTGCTCATATGGAAAATTTGGAATGTCCAAGAGTTTTGTGACATGCTTTTCTTTATTTTCATGACCTTGCTCTGTCAAAACCACTAGATCAATATTGCAAGCATCAATCTGATTTCCTTAAAGTTCCCTTCCTGCCTGGATCATCTTCATTTAACCATTTCTCAATGGAATCATGTCTTCTTCATAATATGATGAAGGTTGTTTTAGTGAGCTAGGAGGCTTATGCTCTAGACCTTTTGGTCTTGGCTAGAATTCTTGAACCTGTGATTTTCCATTATCTGCAGCTTATTCTGTAGAGTGATCTGTATAATTCTCACGGCATTCATTTTATTAGCATGTTCATCCTTTATAACATTGATTTCCCTGGTATGATCTTACTCCGTGGTATCCATCATGTTCTAAAGAGATATATCATTGGCCTCATGTCCTTTATCAATTTATCATGATTTTCATGAATAAAACTCATTTCCTCCTTCTGATTTGCTTCCATGATTTTTAGCTCCTCATCATGTTTTTCTTCTATAGCGAACAATTTGGTGTACATGGCTCTCATATCCTTGGTGTGATTTGCTATCAATTTCTCTTGATTAAGTTCCATGTTTTTCATCAATTGTGCTTTCCTTAATTGCATGTATTTAATCATTTGCTTTAATTCCTCGATAAGATGCTTATCATTTTCCTTTTCATCATCAATATTAATTTGATCCTTCGTCCCTTCCCTTCCACTATGGAGGAATCTTCTTGCAATGACACACGTGGATTCATCATGAGAATGATCATAATGTCTACAATATGGCACATTTTCTTGACACCTTTCTATGATATTTGGGTCCTTCACATAATCACTTTCATCCTTCTTCATAGCACTAGAGGCACAAGGTGAATCCTTTTGATCCCCATATCTATTTTTGAAAGCATTAATGATGGCTTGTAAGGAATCAAACAAACTGTCACGAAAATCACATAACCAATTTCTAGCACCAGCTTTCGAGGAAAGGACAAAGAGCTGCATCTTGACATCTTCATGATTGTATGTAGTCGAATGAGCATATCTTTGCATGAAAGTTGTGAATCTTTTGATGTGATCTGTAGTAGTGGTTGCATCATTGCCCGTGAAAGAAGCTAATATGTCAATAGCTGTTTTCGGAATATCACGAGGAATGTTAGTAAAGTGCAAAGGGGTGACCAAGTCATCCATGATGTCTTGCTTCAAGGGGAAAAAGATCCAATGGATGTTAGAGAAAGATCCTTGTTCAAGAAAAACAAGAGATCCACAAGAAGCGAGCTTCTAGCAGAAATTCTTGCAGGAAATGAAAGAAATGAAGTGCCACTTGAATATGAATCTAGCTCCACAACCTAAAAGGTGAAAAACTGAAAAGTTAGTCAGAGAGAAGCAAATGGATGTCAGGGAGGGCTTCCTGTCTGAGAAAAATGGATGTTTACTAGAATGTAATTTGTTCAACTAAGTTCTGAGAGTGAGGTTGACAAGTCTACCAAGATTTCTTCTAGTGTAAGCTTTTGTATATGAATGAATAAGTGGAGTCGCCACCCAAATAGGAAACCAACCGAAATGTCCAAGTGCTAAAGGTGCAGATAGAGAAGATAAAAAGATTAGTGAAAGGACAAAAGATAAGGTGATAAAAGGGTGAAGAGATAATGTCACACTTGTGCCAGAAAATGTGGCATTGACGGGATAAGGAATGATGAAATAATGAGAAGATTAAGAAGATGATGATAATTGTCGTAGTGCCAAAGCCCAATAAATTGGTCCCTGACAACGATGCCAAAAAATGTGTCGATTGACGGGCTAATGAAATGATGAAAGATTGAGAAGATGTCGTTGAAGCACCAAGAATAAGATACCCCCGACAATGATGCCAAAAAATGTTGTGGCATTGATGAAGGATGAAAGATGGAGTAAATCAAGAACCAAAGGTGGTCTTGGAAAATGTCGAAACACCAGGAACAAGAAACTTATCTCCGACAATAGTGCCAAAAAATGTCACTCAGATTGTACAGACATGGTGTGACAACGAATTGGGTTGGGGGCTATCACTTTAATTGCCAACCTCTTTGTTTTAGCTATCTCCCAACAACAGGCTTTGGGGGGTAGTCCCTATGGAAGATAGAAACGCGAGACTTGTTGGCAACCGAGTCTGGGAGACACGATTGAATGGCTTAGCCACTTGGTTGATTTAGCAAGATTTATAGATTAGATTAGATTATATGTGAGACCAATGCCTTATGGAGTCAATTAATTGTTTTGAATCAATTAGAGACCATGTGATCAGATGAACAACCGCTGCTTAATGAATGCTTATCTATCCTAGATGAGATGCAATCCCTATGACTCAAGTGTGATGCAAGAATCTTGGTTGCTTTTAGTTAGATGACTATTCTAGGTGTATCCTTCCTCTTAATTATTTTGAAGCTAGTCTCTAGAGTAGGTTGTGCGAAAGAGGCCAAGGGAAAGCAAGTGAAGGCTTGATTAATGATACCTCCCCTTAGGTACTAACCACCTGGTGCCTCTAGCGTCTCAGAGAATGTGGCTCTGATGACTGCAAGGTCACTGTGTTAACCACTAAAAAGGTGCTAGGCTCCTCAAGCTAGGTGAGAAAGGTGGTCCTATTATCTCTATCAACCAAGCTTATGCTTGGAGGTAAGTTATTAATGCAATGCTAACCTTAAGATGAGAGTGCAAGATGGATGAGTGGTTTCTTGAGTTGAGATTTTTTAGTGATTTTAATTAGTTATATTTATCTTATGACGAGAGTACTTAACAACGAATTGAGACACTCTTAACAACAAGAAGATGTGCTCACTTAACAAGTGCCAATAAGAGATATCCACGATACAATTGCTTAACAATTACTTGAATTAAAGATCACCAATATGCCCAAGAATAAGATATCATTCACAAAGGATACTAACCATGAAACAATGCCAGCAAGAAAGAGAACTAGAGCACTTATTCACTTAGAACAATTACCCAATGATTCTTTCTCAATAAGATTAGTAATGCTCTTTAGATAATTTAGGAGCTCAACAAGATAATGCCAATTAGATTCCAATTAGCCAAGATCCCAAATTGCTTAATGATATCCTCTAAACACAATTAGAATAAGTTACTTCAATGCCAATTAGGACAAGAACGTGACTTCAACCATCCAATACGATACCAATTGAGATTCAAAATGCCTTTGGAGAGTGAGCTTATGTGAGTGAATGTAAATTGTAACTTTATGAAACTTAAAAAGACAACAAACGTTAGTGCTCTTATCCAATATTACCATTGCCAATACTCTCCTTCACAATAGCACATTAGACAATTAAAACAAATCCCTATCATAATCAACAAAGCATGATCCCATGAACGCACTTTAAGTTACCTATGCTCTTATGACATTCAATGAGAAATAGGACAACAATAAGTAAGTTTTGTGACAACAGTGAATTACTTATGAATTATTTTAATGCCAAGTGCCCAAAATAGTCCTAAAACTTATCACTTTCTTCCAATGCAAACAATGAGGAGATGATTATATCACATGTATTTTCAGATCTCATTGTGCAGCTCTAACAGAGATGACAGTCATCTAAGTTTGTGAAATTTGCCCAAAGAAGTGAATGCCCAAATGAATCAAGTGACATAGAAATATATTAGGGAACTTATCAATCAATTTTATGTAAAAATTTCTCATTTCCCACCCCGGTTTTCAGTTTCACTTTATTTCTCCAATATAGTTAAATGCCCTTTCCCATATCCATACATTCAACAATTGAAAAATAAATATTGCTGAAAACACAAATTCTGGAAATTTTACAGAATGCTGGAAAATGCAGAAATAAAAATCAGCAGGTACAAACAACCATTTAACACATTTAAACACAGTGATCTGGAAAAACCCCCTACAACTCTTGGGGAAAACCAGTTCGAGAGCTCTTTCTTATTTCTGAAAATGCTTTTTACAGTGAGAAATATTCAGCAAAAAATCAGCAAGCAAACTTTTACTACTTATCTCATTTTCTATGCCTCACAGCCAACTAGAAAATATTTGCGAACAGCGAAACATGACAGCAATAATTGTTGTACGGCCTCCTCGATTTTCGTGCCCACTTTCAGCCTTAAATGCTGCTATACGACCTGCCTAGAAATGCATGCCAAGCTGCCATAAATACGTTGTACAGACCTCGATTTGCGTGCAAAAAAACCCAGCAATATGTTGTACGGATTTGCCTCGATCTGTGTGCCAAAGTACAGTCACTTGCTATATGACCTTCGTTGGAAAATGTGCCAGCAAATTGCTCCTCGATTTCTGTGCAAACTGCTCCTCGATTTCTGTGCAAATAGCTGTACGGATTTCTAGAAAATCGTGCCAAAATCTGCCTTTCACTGTGTGCTAACTAAGCTGTACGGATTTGCTAAACTACTGCCTTGGAATGTGTGCCAAGCTGCTGTCTCCTTCTCCTCCCTGTCCAAAAATCTCCCTTGCTCTCTTGCTCTCCTTCTCTCAATCTGCTCATGAAAGAATGAATGACTTTTTCCTCCTTTTCCTCCTTTAATCTAACCCTAATTGACTTTTGAGTGATCCCTAGATCCAATGGCTGAAATAGATTGAGATCAAGGGCTGAGATTAAATGCTCATTTAAATCTCACTTTCTATTTTTTAATTCACCCCACTTTAATAAAGATCCACTTAGTCATTTATTTCCAAAGTCACTTTTCCTTTCTAATTTTACATTAACTTTATTAAAGTCACTTTAAAATTAGACTTTAGTAACTTTATCACTTAAAGTCACTTTTAAATTAGATTTAACTTTATAAAAACTATATAGTCACTTTAGGAGAAAAATTAAATTCTTTTGGACACTTTTCCCAAGGCCAAAGATCAAAACCTTAGGGAACCACCTGTCCTCCGGTACCAAATTTCAACATTTTATGTCACTCAGACATGCTTAATATCACTTTTAGGAATGATCAGAGAGTTGTAGGTGAACAGTTAGGAGATAAGGGTCTATAAGGCAAACCAAAGGGCTTGTAGCCTTGTTGATGACTTGAGGTCCTGTTTTGTCCACCTTCCTCCACTTGCAAAAGAATTTATGCCTTCACAACCTCTGCAAAATCAAGAATTAGCAATGGAAACTCACACAAATCAATATAGTGACAAGGCAAGGGAAAGGAGGAGGGCTTTCAAGGCCTATTAGGCCAATGACAACCAAGGAAGAGGTCAGAGGCTTGACGTCATAGTGGAGGGCTGATGAGGGTTAGAAGAAGGTTCAAAAACCTGCAGTAGGGGCTAAGAAAGGCTGCCGTAAGGCAGCAGAGGAAAGGAATGGTTTCCGAGCAGGGATAAGGGAAGATGGAGGACAACAGAAGGAAGAAAGAGAGGAGCCGAGGATGTTAGGCCTCACAACAAGGCCAAGGAAAGTAGGCTGAGGCCTTAGAGGCCTATGGCTAATGCCCAAGGGCCTGGAAAGGTTGACGCTGGGCTTGATGGGGCCCATGGCAAGGAAGAAAAGGTTAGATCTAGCCTATGGCTAGGATAGGAAGGCTAGACAGTTAGGGTAGAGGAGGAGGTTGGGCCTGGAGGCCCTAAAAAATTTTGAAACCCTCGCCAAAATGTGATTTTGCTTCAGATCTTCAGTGTTTTCCCAAATCACTACAAAATTCCTTGTTGCTGGCTTTGCAAAATTTCTAAAGACTAGATCTTACACTCAAGGGCCTAGATTTAGCTCTAACCCAACAAATCTTTTTGAATATCACCTACAAAAATGAAAATACAAGTATCCAAAATCCCAATATATACAAAATTTCAAAACCCCAAACCCTAGATGAAAAACAAGGGTTAGAAAAAATTATGTACAAAAATTATTCTACAAAAATTCATTTACAAATATACAAATATGCAATGCTTGACATATTTTTTGAAGAATAATTTTTTTTAGAGTATAACAATGGCTGTTGGAAACACTAAGAAGGGGGGTGGGTGAATCAGTATTCCTTTCAATTAGTATTACTATTAATCTTTCAGAGCATTAGTTAATCTTCAATTATTATCAGTGTTTGTACAATGATAGCAGTGAACAAAAGGAACACAAATGCACACAGTTTTTAAGGTGGAAACTCCCTCCGAGACAAAAACCACTTGAACGCTTTTCTAATAATTCTTTAATTTTCAACTCCAATTGAAAGAAAGCTCCAACTTCCTAGAATCTAGAAAAGCATTCTTCTCCATCTCCCACTTGATGGACGCTCCAACGCCTGAGATTCTTCAGTAGTCAACTGAACGGATGCCCAATACCCAATGAGCTACAACTCACCCTAGCACCACCCTACCACCTTGAAGTTTTCACAGGCTTGAACCTGTTGGTGACTTCATGCACCAGCCTAGCACAAACCTAGCACCCTATAGAAGAATAAAAGAAGAATGGACTCCCGTACCAGGGAAAATGATCCACTTTACAATGATATAGAATGATGTAGAAGAAGAAGACACACTAGACCATTACCTCAACTATGACACAACAAACTAATGATGATCCTAGAGCTCCCGACACTGCCTCTGCAACTCTTGGCAGATAGACACTTGTACAACTTTTACAATGATGCTTTTACAATGACTCTGTACAATGATACATTTACAATGACTGTATGCAGTGTTGCCCACTTGAAGACTTCATGCGCTGAACTTCTTACTGTTGTTCTGCACCTTGATTGCTGCTCTTGTCATGCTACTCTTTCTCACTCTTCAGAACATTAGATTATGCATTGATTCTTCTCTTGATGAATATATAATACCTGCAAAAAGTCTTTAAGGAAATACCCATGACATAATAATAGCAAAAATTACCTCATCCTGCAAAGCATATGTCAGTGCTAAACAAAAACTACAAATTAGGATACAAAGAACCTAATGCAATTAACAGATGAACATGCATATACAGAAGATACTTACCTGGAGCTTATCTCTGCTGCATCATTTTGTTGCACCTTGCTCTTTTTTGCCCTAGAAAGTCTGGTCCTTTGCACCCTTTGACAACACTTGATCTAGTTTTTTTCTTGCCTTCTAGGAGCATGATATTGAATTTGATGTATCTTTGTGATTTCAGATCCCCAATGTGTGATCTTTGATCCTGTAGTAGCTCTCTGAGTCTTCTTTCTAATGCCACATGCCTGACTCGATTTGGATTCTTCAAGACAAAGTTATGCCCAATATCTCACAATGACCTAATTATGGACTAGTTCAGTAGAGCGAACTTGTATGGCGTGCCACGTGTCACTGTTTCCTCCTTCGGCTCTGAAATTGATACACAAAAAACTATATTCCATGCACTATCCGCCACTTTTTACATAATTCCAATCCACTTCTTAGAGAGAGTTATGACGATTTTCCCAAGGTCACCTCTTTGAGATGAAATTCGGGAGCCTACAAAAACCCTAATTTCCACAGATCATATCTCTGAAAATATAGCGAACCAAGATTTGAAATTCGGTCACGATGTTCATCAGGATTTCGGCTCAAATGAGTTTTAATTTCAGCATCTAAGACTTTGTAGAAATAAAGTTATAGCGAAAATGCCACAATCACTACTTTTGGAGGATATATGAGATTTCTTTTTATAGAGTTGAGAGGGGATTCTATAGAGAATGCTGGAGGGATTTTAGGAGCTTAAAAAATTATTAATTATTGACTATTCAATGACCAAAATCAATGATAAATGCCATGCCACAACCCCATGGGGTTTTAGCCCACTAATTGGGGTTACTAACTTCAATCTTGAATAACTTGCAAACCGTGGGGAATTACGAGGAGAGCTATATACCGATAGATTTATATTTTTGAGTAGAGTATTCCTATAATGGTTATGAGACTAGAAACCATGAATGATGATGCTTGGTGGGGGACCTCCAAAATTTATCTTCTTTTGGACCCACGAATTTTTCCACTGGGAGAAATTAATTTCTCTAACATTTTAATTTTGACTATAAAATAATTAATTTTCTGGATTAGGATTTTATTTTATTTTAGTCAGAAAAATTAATTAATTGACTCATGAGGGGATTAATTATTTTTTCACCCTCAAATATTTTAGCCATGGTGTCTAAGTATGAGGGGCTATGCACTAAATTTTTTTTACATAAAATTTTACAAATTCGACCCTCAAAGGGGAATACCCGTTCGTTATAGACCTTCATAATATTTACCCAATTCTGTGACACAATATGATTTAGTAGACCAAATGATTTGTAATAAAATAATTTAGCCAGTGAGCTTAAATTATTCCCGAATCACTTAGACTAAAACACTAGGTTTCACCGAAGATCTCAACGATAAATTCCACTCTAGCTTTGCGGTTGAGGCTGGAGGGAAAAACTCTGCTGATCATCTGTGTTTAGTAACACAGATAATCAATGAGATGAAAAACCTCCTAGGATGAAATTCGTTGCCAAAATCATAGGTTTACCTAGGTTGTTACATAATTAAATGGTCGTACTAGCATCATTTACATTATAAATTTGCAGAATGGGTGTACAGTGACATGATAGACTGCTAGTTGATGATTCTGAACTTTCGAAAAAATTTCATCAAGATTTTGGATCCTGCTTCCTTGGAATGTTGAAAAAAAATGGGTGCAACAATAGTTACCAGTTCGGGCCATTTCCAGCACTTGGGTCTTCTCATTTCCACCTGGGTTTTGCATTGTTTGCTTGAGCAAGCCTAGGTTCCTTTGTTCTCACTCAATTGTACCTAGTTTGCAAAGATATCAATAAAATTGCTCAACTTCCTTGCCTAGTTTAATTGGTTTACCTATTGTGCATGCATGTTTGAAAATTTTATTTCTGTAACTTAGTACATGTTCTTGATATTTACTGTTATTTCCAAATTGAAATATTACAGACCCATGGAACATAACCACAGGACTTAAGTGACACTTTTTGCTTCCTACTGCATACTCAAAAGCATTATTACGGGGAATATAGAAACAACCTCCAATTTGAAAGGGTGTAATTGAAAGGTTACCTTAGTGAAAGGTCAAATCGTGATTTTTATATTAATTACATATAAAAGAGTTTTGAAATTATACAAATCAAATTGGTATAAGATAAATGATATCATTTTTAATTATAAAAGTTAAAGGGTTATTTGGGAAAATTAAGAGAGAATTTTGTTATATTCCCAAAGATAGAAGTGATCAAGCTTTATTATTTTTGGAAAATCAGGAGACTTAGGGTTTGTATAGATTTTTCTTAACTTGATAATTACTTGTAATGTGTGTTGGCCTTTTATTACTTTATTAGATCTTATTCATCAAGCAATTACCAAAAGAATGAAGATCACAACAAGACAAAGTACACATGATATAAACTCCAAGCTAGGGAAAAACCCCTCCAAGGGGAAAACCCAAAAATATGATTCTCTTCTTATAGAATTTGCTTTACAAAGAGACTTCCAAGACCCAAAGATCAAAGCCCAAAGTTCTCCCAAGCACCACGTCAGCCCCTTTGCAAAGTCTTCTTCAAGGTAACTTCCAAATTTTGACATACTATAACTTCATCCCAAAATTCTAGCCCTACAATTGCTCCTCAGAATTTCGGCTCCGTAACTTTGGCCTCCTACAACTGCAACTTTATAGAAACCCTAATTTCTCACGTGTGAATAAAGAGAGAGATTTAGCCCAAGAAACTATATTCTTCCTTCCTTGCTTCGTCCTTATAGCTCTTCTTCACCTTCGCTACTGCAGATAGAACTTTTCTTCGATGAGTGTGTCAAATTTAGTTGAGCTCCTTGTATTTATAGCCTCCTTGAGGGGTCGAATAACCCTCCCTTTAGGCCGACTTCTCCTCCTTAACTTGGGGCTGACTTGGTCTTGGAGAAATACATGGCTTTTTTTTGACAAAATAAATATTTTTCTTTATTACAATGAGTCCAAATGGGGCTATGACCCATTGTTGAGAAATCTAAGGCATCGAGGTTAGGTGATTTCTCTTAATTAGATAACTACTTGTGAATGCTTTTTACTTCTTGATTAGGATCTTCCTTTTCTTATATTATTATAATGTTATTCTTCATAAAACAACTACCAAGCATAAACCATAAAGAGACAAGAGACATAGAATATAGGCTATCAGTCAAGACCAAAACCTCTCGAGTCTAAATCTTGAGAGGAAAACCCGAACAAATTCTTCTTCTTATATAGATTCCAATTGGCAAATAGCAAGACCAAGACCCTTGACCTATTTTCCACTCCAAGACCAATACATAAGTTCCCTTGATGATAGTAGATCTTCTGCTCCTTCCTTTGTCTTGGCTCCTCTTCCACGTTGACTTTCTGCTTCAAACCTTTGACCTCCTTGAATTGGGTATGCTATCCTAATTCTAACTTGTACATAAGACCTTTTCTTATGCCTTTCCTTCGCTTGGGATGGAGTCTTCTACTAGCTTGACTCGACCTCCCTTATGACTTGAACTTCTTTCTACTTGGCATTCATGGAGTCTCCTACTAGCTTGACTCGACCTCCCTTACGACTTGAACTTCTTTCTACTTGGCTATCATGGAGTCTCCTACTAGCTTGACTCGACCTCCCTTACGACTTGAACTTCTTTCTACTTGGCTATCCAAAAGGACTGTTGTGCTTCTTGATTCCTTCTATTGCAATTGATATTTTGCTACCCCACACGTGTAGAGGAAATTATCCCAAAGCATAACTAAAATGAGCTCGGTTTATACCTTCCTTCGCTTAATAACAAACTTCCTTTAGTAAGCTTCACACTTCTTGTTGCAAACTTGACTGAAAAACCTTCTTTGGAATTATGTGCCTAAATGAAATCCTGACGGCCCTATTTATGGTTGTTGGAGCCTGTAATAAGCCAACATGACTTGGAGATGAGCCGACATGCCCTCTATAGAGATATAATTATTCCTTTTGCAACCAACTTGAAGGGAGATACTTGTGCTTATCTTGGAGGGCTATTTATACTTATATAATGACTCATACAAGACGTAACATGCCCAAGAGAGTCCTTAATACATGACAGAGACTCAAATTGACTTTTATGACTAGATGGAATATCCTAAAGGCTCATAATGAGAGGCATCACTAAAAATAAAATTCCTTGCTCATGAAACCTATGAGACAAGCATTACAATAATAATTTATTTTTCTTCTTCTCATCAATTACATAAAATCACAATTACACGTCATTATGAAGACTGAACCTAGTTACACTTTTAACACTCCCTCTTAACTAGGGAGGTATTCATAATGGTACTTGGTCATTTTCAATCTGAAGAATTTCTCATAAGAAGAGTCAGATTGGTAACCCATCTGTTTAGCATCATATCAACCAGCATTGTCACATAGCAAGGCCTTGACTAACTACTCTATCTCTCCACGAGATCTGAGCACAATGCTGGCGAGACCAATGATGTATAGACACCCTCATCATTGTCTCTCTCGGAACATACCCCACTCGGGTTCTCAGGGTGTGTTCCACCAGGACTATTCTTATCTTGGATTCCCAGTCCTCAAAGAATATCAGTCCTCTACGACTACTCTTATATTGGATGCCCTAACACATCCTCAAAGAGCATCAAATGCTAGATGTTTACACAATCCTCCATTCTGTCTTCCTAAGTGAAAACAAGAATGATGTGTTTATTTCTCCCTCTTAATTAGGGAGGACATATCTATTCCAATAAAGGAATGTACTCATTCCTACAGAAGGAATGTACCTAAGCTCCCTCTTGGCTTAGGAATTTCCAAGTTTCTTCCAAGTAAGAAACTTGTTTCTAGGCTCCCTCTTAATGAGGGACCTACAACAGTTCCTTAGGTGGAGATGATGGGACAATTAACTACTTGAAGAAATCCTCACGATATCATGAACTTCTTTTCATTATTTAGGAGTCTTCATGTTTGGCACTTCTACATAGGGCACCAACCATCCATCACTTTCACCCATGAGTCAGCGATGTCATCATCCAAAAGTGATCCATCAATGCATATCTGGCCTTCCTTCATGTCATGCTGCTTTCTTCATGCCATGTTTACTTAAGGATCTTTCATCCTACTACATCTGCATCGGTGGTGGAAGACATCCATAGATCTTGCCTCGACAGCCCTGCATAAACCCATCCAGATATTTGTTCAAAAATAAAGGAATGAACATTAAAATCAACATTACTTTTGTGATGGTCTTTCATCATGACATATTCTAGTTTGTATCAGCATCCTACTTACATATCGACACATCTCCCAAGGATATATATTGTCAATGGTCTCTTTCTTTTTCAGATTCCATTAGTCTTCATATCTTCCATGGAGATATCCTAGTCAAATCTTCTTGGCCTTTCAGATGTTGATTTCCTTTACCATGGTTGCATATTCCATGATCTCTTCCTTCCTTTCTTCACACATTTCATTCTTAGGAGCTTCCAATCAGAGTTCCTCAATTGTAGTCAACCACCTCATACTTCATATGAGGACATATTATGTTGATTTCATCTAGTGAATGTGTGACCAATGCATTGCTGCATCCCTTTGAGGGAGGATATCCTTTCTTTTGATCATGCTCTCAAGATAGAGCATTGATCCATGTTACCTGCAACCATATGACATGGCTTTTCAATATAGACTGTAAGCTATGTTGCAGGAAACGTAAGGCAAGGAGGCGTTTCCGTACGGAAACGGGTACGAAACGCTGAAATGCGTTTGGTACGGCCCTGAAACGCGTTTCAGGCCGTACTGCCACGTTTCACAAAACTGAAACGTGGCCAGTACGGCCTGAAACACGTTTCAGGGCCGTATGACTCACGTTTCCGCTTTTTACTTATGCTTTTAAAAAAAAAAATTAGTTTGTTTTCTAATTTATTTTTAGGTTATCCTAGTGACTTCTAGTTGCTTCTAGATGCCTGTCTAAAGTTATAGAAGTGAACTTTTGTCCTAGTGTTGATATGCAGTTCATGGTAATGTTAAATTCTTAAAGTAAAAGTGATATTCTCATTTATTTTCATTTTCATCCTTTTACTTAAATTTTTAACATTACCATGACATGACTCAGGATGTTTGAGAGTGGTTTCGCCCTCATTGGATTTCATATGGAGAAAGTAGAATTTTAGATCTCACTCAAAATCCAACAGAGTTATCTATTTTTCAAGATTTCAGGATTAGGGGGATTGCAATGTTTCCATTGGATTTTATCATGTACTAGGGTATGGAACTTGTATTTAATCAAGAGAACCAAGCCCTCTATGCAAGGGAGACTCCCAATAATGAATAGCTTGTAGGGTACTAGGGTATGAAACTTGTATTTAATCAAGAGCACTAAGGTCGTTCGACAATGTAGGAGGAGACTCCCAATCAAGCACGAGACAAGAAATTAGAAATTTCTCATGGCTGATTTTGGATATTTCTATTTTAATTATGTGATCATTCATGAGTAAATGTGATGTAAATTTAGAGACTTATAGTTTATGCATTGACAATTGATAATTTTATCATAATGTAATAAATTAGAATGTATCATATATGCTTTATGATTGCACATATTTCTTAAATGTCCTAATATCTATATATATATATATATATTCGTGTTTCCCCATTTCCAAAATTTGGGGAGGTCGTGTTTCGTATCGCTTTCCGTTTCGGAAACTCGTACCCGTTTCCCCGTTTCGTGCAACTTAGACTGTAAGAATACCTACCTCATTTTTCCTTTGGGTCATCTAGACTTCCTGCAACAACTTCCTTGATTGAAAGAGTTTCAATCCCTTGATCTGCTTCTCCTTTTATGTCGTCATACCATCATCCCATGAATTCCACAGGTTTGGAATTCTTAATGAAACACTTGCTTCCCCTTGTGATCAATGAACCTTTCAATGAAGATTCCATCAAAGAATCTGGAGGATCTAAAGTATCCCCATCAACATATGTTTCCCTTTGATAAATGTATGATAAACCTTGTACTAGATGACCTTGCCACTTATGTTTTCAATGAGATTCCCAAGAGCTAACCGTCTTTCATGCTTCTGTATGATGATGTCCCAAGCTCTTGCTTTCAATGCTTTTATGATGCCTTGATGCATCCCATTTGGTGAGTCATGATAGCCATATATTACAACAAAAGGCTTAGGAACTTGAAAAGAACTTAGCTGAGGTAGACTATCTCAATATTGGAGATCTATTACTTCCTCCTCCTTGGATTTCTTCTTTTCAGCTTCCTCGGCGATGTCGGCTTCTTCTCTTCTTCTTTTGTTATTGTCCTTCTTTAGCTTAGGACAATCTCTCCTACAATGCCCATATTCTTGACACACATAGCATTTTATTTTAGCCATGTTATTCTTCTTTTTGTGAGGACCAAACTTTCCAAATTTTCCCTTTCTTTTTGTCATTGCAACATATGCTTGTTTTGCTCACTTGCTCCCACATTAGATTTGGCCTTTAGTCTAGATTCTTCAATCTTGCACAGTGACTATAGATCTTGGAATGGAGTAGCTTCTTTCTTTCCATAAATTCTTGAAATAAAGTTACCCCACTCTTCCAGTGGTGCATTTAATACCACTGTAGTCATTTCTCTATCAGACGTGACTTCTCCTAGATCTTGTAGTCGATCCCGAATTTCAGATATTCTAATAAAGTATAAGGCTATTCCATTTTCCCTTGACAGCTTTAGCTTGTAGAGTTCTTGCCTTAATGAGATGACTTCTCCAACAGTGTTGACGGAATACAACTCTACCAGTTTGTCGTAGATTTTTTTTGAAGTTTTGAGTTTAAATACATATGGGATGAGGGGATCCTTAATGGATTCTATGAGAATCCTTTTGTTATGAAACCAACTCACGAAAAGATAGAAAAGGTAGATCAACGCCTTAGAATTCAGCCTCTTCGAGGGGGCAACCTCCTTTACATTACACAAATGAACAATTCTTCAATAATACAAATGACAAGACCTCCATTCTATATATAGGAGTTTGAGGGGTCATAATATAATTAGAGCCAACATAACAATAATAATGTAAGGGCACAATAATAACAATAGTGGGCTTCTATGGGGCACAATAATAATGATATGGGGACTACATGGGCACAACAATATAATAAGGGGGTTGTATTAATAACAATAAGTGGTTACACTCGTAGTATAGGGACCTAACATGCCCCTCTCCTTCAAAAAGTGTTGTCCTCAACGCTTGAGTAGTTATTGATGCTTCTGTATAAAATTATTGTCCTCCCATGTGGAATCTTCAACGGGTAAGTTCTTCCACTCGATGAGATACTCTGAAATTAATCGATTTCATAGTTGTCGGGTTCTTGTTTTGTGACTGCTTTAGGTTCCAATATGATTTTTTCTTCCTCGTCAAGTTCTGGCAATATTGTTTGAACTGGGATCTTCTGCAACTTTTGAATGAGTGGCCATACTTCTTTGTTCTTCTTCCATTCATCCCTTGCTTCGTTTATCCAATCTGGCTGGATTATAGAAATAACACAAAACAATGCTTCCACATCCTCATCCTTTCTTGAGAGTGCATCTGCAACAACATTTTGCTTCACTTTTTTGTAGACGATTTCAAAGTCATGACCCAACATATTTGTGATCCATTTTTTCTGTTCTTCTAAAGATAATCTTTGTTCTAAAAAGTATTTAAAACTATCATGATCCATTTTTACCTTGAAGTGTCTTCCCACTAGGTAAGGTCGCCATTTCTTAAGTGCATGTAGTATTGCCAACATTTCCTTCTCATAAATATCTTGCTTGAGATGTAGCCATAAAAAGACCCAATTGCCTACATCAAAACTTCTTTTACTATGATGTTGATCTGCGTGTTGTTTCATTCGATTCTGCACCAAAGTGGTGTTATCCTTTAAAATTTGTAGAACTTGTTGTTGATGCTCGATGTGATCTTTCACTGCTTGAATATTTTTCTTCTTGATATTTCCTTCTATCTTGAAAGTTTGAGGAGTGGTGATTTCTTCCAATGCATTACAAGAAATGGTTAGATTCATTTCTTGATGCTCAATGTGATCTTTCACTTCTTGAACATTTTTCTTCTTGATATGTCCTTCTATATTGATAGTTTGAGGGGTGGTAATTCCGATCAATGCATTACAAGATATGGTCGGATTCATTTCTTCTTTCTCGATGTGATCTTTCACTTCTTGAACCTTTTTCTTCTTGATATGTCCTTCTATCTTGAGAGTTTGAGGAGTGGTAAATCTTGCCAATGCTTTACAAGATATGGTCAGATTCATTTCTTCTTTTTTGGGGTTGGTTCCTGGTGTATATCCTCTTCTTTTGATGTTTCTTGATCCTTTTCTTCCTTCTCTTCATAATCTATGTAAAATAATTTCTTCTTAGCACACTTATGACTTTTAATGTATTTGTTATTACAATTGTAACAAAGCCCTTTTGCTCTTTTTTGTTCCAATTGTTGTGGTGTCAACCTTGTAGGTTGTGAGGGGTAGAATTCCCTGTTGCCATAATTTTGCTTTCCACTTTTCTTGCCAACCTAAATGCCTTCTTTAATGAATCAGGTTCACAAAGACGAACCTCATGTGGAATGTTATCCTTTAAAGTCCCTATGGAGACATCAATCCTCTGCTTCTCTGGAATATTATTTTCCCTTATATTCAATTTTTGAAAGTCCTCAATGTGCTCTGCCATTGAACACTTTTGTTTGAGATTTATCAATTGGCTAAAGAAGGTGTTTCTCTTTGTATCCTCATAATGTGCTATCATTTCCTCCATGAAAATTGACCATGTAACAAGTGGTTTACGAGAACAAAGCTCTTTATACCATAAAAATTGATCCGGTACTAAATATGAAGATGCAATACGTACCTTTTGTAACAATTGAACCTCATGTAGATCAAAATATTGCTCCATCGGTAGTATTCAATTTACCAGATCCTTGCCATCAAACTTCCTCATATCACCTTTTCTTGATATTAGGAGATTGATCTTGAAACGACTGTAACTCTGTAATTTCAGATTTCCATGTTCTAAAATTGCGTCCTGCAGTAGCCCTCCGAGTCCTCTTTCAAACCCCACAAGTCTGATCAAGATTGGATTTTGCAAGGAAGAGTTATGCCTAATCTCCCAAGATGACTTGATTATATAATTCTTTAGTAGAGCTAACTTGTACAATGTGCCACGTGTCACTGTTTTGACCTTTGGATCTAAAAAATATACACAGAAAACTAGAGTTTGTCCTCTTTCTGTAACTTCTTACGAAATTTGAATCTGATGCTTAGAGAGAAATTTATGATGAATTTCCCCAAGTCACCTGTTTAGAATGTAATTCAGGAGTTTGCAAAAACCCTAACTTCCTTAGATTATATCTCCGAAACTATAGCGAGACAAGATTTGAAATTTGGACCTTAGCATCACCAAGATTTCGGCTCAAATGGGTTTTAATTTCAGAGTTTGAACCTTCGTAGAAAAAATATTATAGCAAAAATTCCACGATGCCCTGTTTGAGATGAAATTCCAAAGCTTGCAAAAACCCTAACTTCCTCAGATTATATATCCGAAAATATACTGAGAAAATATCTGAAATTCAGACTCGAGGTTCAGACCGATTTTTTCTCAAATGGATTTTTTTAGCTTCTGAAACTTCATAGCGAAATAGTTATAGCGAAAATGCCCCAATGACCTATTTGGAGCAGCGAAACCCTAGAATCAAAACCTCTGATACCAAATGTTATGAAACCAGCTCACAAAAAGATAGAAAAGATAGATCAACACCTTAGAATTCAGCCTCTTTGAGGGGGCAACCTCGTTTACATTACACAAATGAACAATTCTTCGATAATACAAATGACAAGACCTCCTTTTTATATATAGGAGTCTAAGGGGTCATAATATAATCAAAGCCGACATAACAATAATAATGTAAGGGCACAATAATAACAATAGTAAGCTTCTATGGGGCACAATAATAACAATATGGGGACTACATGGGCACAACAATATAATAAGGGGGTTGTATTAATAACAATAAAGGGTTACACTAGTAGTATAGGGACCTAATACCTTTGAGCCCTAAGTTTCCATTTCATATACTTTGCAAGAGCTTGAGCATATTCCTTTCTTGGTTTAGCAATAGATCCTTTGACATGTTGCATAACCTCATTTTCAATGAGATTCAGATTTGTCCTTTTCTTCCATGCGAGATAGTTTGAAGCCCCAACCAATTTGTTGCTTTCCTTGCAAAAAGACATTTTGATAGATTCAGATACTTACTTGATAGGATGCTTCTTCTTCTTGTTGCTTCCTTGATGTTGATGATGATATAGAGAGTAGAAAGCTTCTCCTTGATGAAGGTAGTTTTCTTCAAGAGTGATCCTTGATCCCATAGAGAGTGAGATCCCTTTGGATCCTTTGATGAAGATCAATGATGACTTCTTGGTGATGTCTTCAATGGTAAGGACCTTGATTTGTAGATGTCTTCAACATGGCCTTCTTTTCTTGATGATGATCCCACGACTTCTTTGTAGGTTCCTTCTTCGTTCTACGGTTATAATGCTTCCTTTGTAGATCTTGTCTTAAAGATGATATTTTCTTTGATGCCTTCCTCGAAATTTGATCCTTGAGTGTCCCTCGATATTCCTTGACTTTGTCACCTTAACTCCGTTACGATGTTGAGAAATCTAGGGCATCGAGATTAGGTGATTTCTCTTAATTAGATAACTTTATGTGAATGCTTTTTACTTCTTGATTAGGATCTTCTTTTTCTTATGTTATTATAATGTTATTCTTCATCAAACAACTACCAAGAATAAACCATAAAGAGACAAGAGACAGAATATAGGCTATCAACCAAGGCCAAAACCTCTCAATTTTGAGAGGAAAACCCGAACAAATTCTTCTTCTTATAGAGATTTCAATTGAAAAATACCAAGACCAAGACCCTTGACCTGTTTTCCACTCAAGACCAAGACACAAGTTCCCTTGATGATAGTCGACCCTCTGCTCCTTCCTTTGTCTTGGCTCCTCTTCCACTTTGACTTTTTGATTCAAACCTTTGGCCTCCTTGAATTAGGTCTGCAATCCTAATTCTAATATGTACATAAGACCTTTTCTTATGCCTTTCCTTTGCTTGGGATGGAGTCTCCTATTAGCTTGACTCAGCCTCCCTTATGACTTGAACTTCTTTCTACTTGGCTATCCAAAAGGATTGTTGTTCTTCTTGGTTCCTTTTGCTGCAACTGATCTTTTTCTACCCCACACGTGTAGAGGAAATTATCCCAAAACATACCTGAAACGAGCTCGGTTTATACCTTCCTTCCTTCGCTTGATGACATACTTCCTTTAGTAAGCTTCACACTTCTTGCTACAGAGTTGATCGAAAAACCTTCTGTGAAATTCTGTGCCTAAATGAAATCCACACGACCCTATTTATAGTTGTTGGAGCCTGTAATAAGCCAACATGACTTGGAGATGAGCTGACGTGTCTTCTGGAGAGATCTAATTATTCCTTTTGCAACCGACATGAAGGGAGATACTTGTGCTTGTCTGGGAGGGCTATTTATACTTATCTAATGACTCATACATGATGTAACATGCCCAAGAAGGGTCCTTCATATATGACATAGAATCAAATTGACTTTTATGACTAGATGGCAAATCCCAAACTTTCATAATGGGAGCCATCACTAAAAATAAAATTCCTTGCTCATGAAACCCATGTGACGAGCATTACAATAATAATTTATTTTTCTTCTTCTCATCAGTTACATAAAATCACAATTACGCATGTCATTATGAAGACCAAACCTAGTTATACTTTTCAATACCCATGACATAATTTCTTCTTTGTCCTAGAAAGACCGAGAAAGACCTAGAAGCATGCAGAACATGCTTTGACCTTGACTTGAGCATGAAACCCATGCTTTACTAAAAAATACAATTTTCTTTTATTTCATTTTTGTTCTTTATACAAAGTATACAATGTCATGATACAAAATAGGTCATTATGAATACCGAACCTAGTTATAATTTCCAACAATTATAATTAATAAAAGAAGATATAAAGGTGAATTCCAAGTTTCAAGGAAGTAATAAGGTTGTTTAAATATAAGTGCTTAAAAGGTATAAAGTTAAAAAGATTAAAAGGGTTAGTTTTAAAACCATAGACTCATCCCAAAAAAGTAAAATGGAGACCAATAATGGAAGATTTCCTAAAACTCATAGTAAAAGTGTTAGTGCACTACTTAAATTTGTTGGAAAATGTAACTAGTTTCGGTCTTCATAATTGTCATTTGACTCATATCATGACGTAAATCTTATGTGTCTATCAAAAGGAGAAGGAAAATTGATGTAAAGAACAAAAGAAAATTTATTTTGGAGCATGGATTTCATGCTCAAGTTATTTGTCAATAGGTCTCCTAGGGTTTACACTAGTCAAAGAGTCATTGTCACCTTGTAAAAGACCCATTCAAGCACTTGTATCAAGGAAAGAAAATTATTTTTGTATATAAAATAGTCTAGAAGACTCCCAAGAATCAAGCCGACCAACCTAGCTCAAGTCGGCCTTGTGAGGGCTATTCGAGCGCTAGGAAAGGCTATATAAAGATGGGGGTTTGAGCCATTAGAACACACAACAAGCACATACATCTTGGATCTGATATGCGGCTAGGAGAAGAAACGCGAAAGTCTTAAGGCGCTAGAAGAGCCTAACAGAGAAGGAGAAATATCTTTAGATGATTCAGAAGTCCGAAATTTTGGCTAGAAAGCTCTCACGTGCGAGTAACCTAGGGTTTTTGGGCATGCAACAGGTTTGAATTGCAGGAAGGTATTGCAGACTTGGTATATGAGATCGAAAAGGCTAGAATATCCCACATCTTGAGGACATCTTGCTTCGCTACACCTTGGAGATCTTGTCTTGCATTGGAGCAGGAAGGTTGGCTGGTTGACTTGATTCTTGGTGGCAGTCATGGTGAGGTTTCTAGCCTAAGGGAAAACCAAGGGCAAGAATTGGTCTTTGAGCTAGGGGTTGCGATATCTCAAGATCCCACTGTCGAAATCTCATGAAATTTGGAGGGCTTCTTAAGGACACACCAACGCAATTGTGGACCAAAAATCGAATTATTTGGATGGTTAGATCATGAGATAATTGATTCCCCAGGTGACCTAGAGGACTAAACCTAGAGAAGAGGAAAGGGGAGAAGGACAACAGGTTTAAGGTGATCACCTTTGGGTGGAATCAGGTAGAATTATGACTATGGACCTTTGAATTTTCTAGGTCAAAGAGGCTTCAAAGACAACTTTGCTTGGCACTAGGGCAGCAACAAAGCAACTTCAAAGACTTTATACTTTGTTTTTTAAGATAAATGGCTTGTCAAAATGAACTTCAATAATGAAACATCCCTAGGAACATTCATTCATTATACATGGCCCATACATGAAGCATTCACTATCTAGAAACAAAATTTCCACAACTTCGCATAAGAGATGCAACAAATAAGCCCTAGTATAGTGAAATCCCAGCAACAATGTATGTGACAAAATTAGAAGGAAAGAATAACATTAAAATGTACTTAGATGTATAAGAATATATCCAACCATCCAACAACTTGCCATCAAGAAGCTCTAAGACATGAAAATTATCCAAACATCAAAATTCATTCCATGGTCCAAAAATTCATCCTCCAAGAAGGATAGCGAAAATATCTAAACAGATATTAGTTCCAAATCCAAGTGATGATGAGAAACAAACTCTCATCATTTGTACCTATACACCCCTAATGAGTTCGATTTAGCTACTTGGGCCTACATTAGCCCCTAAAATAAAAATAATGTGCAAATAACTAACTTCTGGTGACAAGCCCACCAAACTAGCTCATAAACAAAATAACAAGCCTCTAAAGAGGTCGAATGATCAATAATACATGTCGTTGGGCTCTTTAAGAAGCTCGATGAATTCCATAAGTGCCATAATGATGAATATGACTCCCAAAAGTAATGGACAAGGGGTTGGCCCCTTGTTCTCCACATAATAACCTATGATGTTCCCAATGGGTGTGAGGGCACATAAGTGACCTCATGGTTCTCCAAGTCGAAGACGCATGTAGACTATCTGTAAGGGCTCAGATGATGTTGTAAGTGATTCCACCTCAACATACAAGTCCGAGGTCATCTGCCAAATGCATGGTACAACTGTGGGGCCGACTGGGCAAAGGCAAACCAGGTGCATCGTTCTCGTCTAATAGGTGAATCTCGAGCAATATTTGAACATCTCTGGAGATCCATGGAGTGTTTTCTATTGCTATGGAGGACCATGGCTCTCAACACACACCCTATACATACCAATGTAACCCTCTAGAGAGTTAAGACCTTGTATAGGGAGACCAAACCAAAATGGAGACCACTTGCAATCCTGCATAAGATCCAATGTGTCCCCTAGCCTTCCACTACAAAAAGTCATCAAGGAAATCGAGTAAAAGAGCTTACAAACCATGGACAACAAGTGGGCACTTCATAATGGCATGCCCTTCCATAGCGGGCTTTGGCATGTGCTAATGTCTCTAAGCTCCAAATGGGGTTAACCAAGTATCCTATTAGGTGGTTTCTACTTCTAAAGGGGATAATATGTCCAATGTACATCTTTTAAAGGGTGGTGGCATGTGATGAAGAGATGAATGGAGTAGGGGATGAAAAGGGCCAACCCTCGGCCACATGCTGGGGTACAAGGGTAGCTAATAAAAGAGAATCCCACACTTGGGTATATAATGTATAGGAGGGAGCAATTGTGGTACATGAGGTGCCCCAACCTTATTTTTCTGTCCTTCTTTATATACCTTTTGTCTTTTATGATTTTTCTTCAATTGACTGCTTGGTGCTCAAGGGATAAGAGCATGATATGTAAGATATAATAGTGGATACCTCTTTTAAGGTAGGGCAGTGCATTGCCTATCAGGGGTTGGGACAATCATGGGTTCCTGAATGATAAAGGAGGCTCATTTAGGGCCTATAGAAACTAGGGTGATGGCCATGATGATAGGGTAGAGTGAAAATTCCTAGTCCAAGGAACCCCTACTGCAGCAAAACTGAATCTACTTCACTTACTTGATTTTAACATATTATCAAGTTATTCTTCTGAATACTGAAGCAAATTACTTTTGCAGCCTACACTAATTAAATATTTGATCTCATGAAACAAAAAACAGAGCAAAGAACAAGATACATACAACACTTATTTTTGGACACAATAGTCCCTGGAAAAACCCAATGCGGGAAAATCGGTGCAACAGCTCTGAGGGTTTTATTATTATGCAGGAGAAATATCTGAATGCAAATCTAGGATGCTCATCTAGCAATCCTTTACAAAGAATATACTGGCAGAGTGAGTTTTACCTCACTTCACTAGACAAAATTTCAGCTGATCCGACACTAGACTGACAAACCGCGACTATTTCTGCGTCACCTCTTCTGACCTCTGCGCCAGCTTTCCCCGCTGTTCCTGCAGTTCCTGACAGTTCTGGCTGTTCCGAGTAGTTCTGGCTTCTGCCCTCTGTGTCAGCTTTCCCGGCTGTTCCGACAATTCCCGTCAGTTTCAACTATTCCCAACTGTTCCAGCTTCTGCCCTCTGTGTTAGCTTTCTTGGCTATTCCCGCAGTTCTAACTTCTGCCCTTTTGTGTCAGCTTTCCCAATTGTTCTGATAGTTCTCGACAACTCCTATCAGTTCCGACTTCTGCGTGATAGGCAACTTTTCTGCTCTGCGTTGGCCCTTCTGGCTCTGCGTCAAGGCTACGTGGGCCCAGATTGGCCCAACGTCAACTCTCCCGGCTACTACGTTGCCTCTCTATTGGCTCTCTCTACCTCTCTGTCAGTGTTCTCTAGAAAGTCCTTCTATCGGATTCTCACTGCCCCTTTGCTGCAGAATGATCACTTAATTCGAAATCCTTAGCAAACCCTGCCCTAGGAATCAAATTCTAGATCAATTTGTTCTCTCCTTGTTTGTTTCCAAATGAACCCCGAGTCTCCATTTTATACTTTTCCTGTTGAGTCTTCAACAACTGAGATTAAGTCTCTAATCAACGACTAAGATTAAAACATGACTTGATCCGCCTTCTAGATCATTCTCACCCATACTTTAATTAATACCCATTAATATGTTAATTTTCCTAAGTTTAGACTTATGAAATCCATTATAAATATTAATTATTTTGATAAAATAAAATTCAGGTGGAATTTCACCAAATGGTTTCTGGTTTCTTTAGAACTCATGTGCCTTAGCCTCTCTACCAATTTTCAAGGCTAGAGCACTTTCGATGCTTCCAAAAACTAACACTCCCTCTTAGCAAGAAAAGTGCTCTAGCAACAATGCCCAATTGCACGCTGCTCTGCTTCTGAAGCATGTCCTTTCTGCACTGTTGCTGCCACCAACACTGTGTTTTTGTTGCTACTGTACTACTACCCATGACACTACCACTGCCACTGCTACATCTGTACTACAACTCCCTCTCAAATGTTGCATCTGCTATGCTGCTAGCATTGCCACTGTACATCTGTACTACAACTCCCTCTCAGATGTTGCATCTGCTATGTTGCTAGCACTGCTACTACTAACACTGCATTCGTACTGCAACTCAGTTGTTGAGAGAAACAACTGCAAAACATCCAAAATTAGTTGAACTTAACTGTGTTCAACATAATACAATGAATGTTGGAATCTGACTGCAGCTGATTCTGACCCTCTGAATCTTCTATGCTGTTGCTGACTCTTGCACTGTGCCAACTGCACTGCTGCCAACCTTGCTTTGCGCTGATCAGTTTTTGGTCCCAAGCTATTGCATCTATTTTCCAAACACTCCACTGCATCATTTGACACTAAGTCCATCTCGTTACTGCTAAATCTTGGGCTCCTGTAGCAAGGAATTTATCTAGTTGGTGGACTCCTCAAGGATCTTGCCCACATGTAGTCCTCCCGACTACAGCTCAATATCGCCCCATCTCCCTCCTGGAGATGCGTGGGCACTCATGGCATACTCTTCCTCGTCAATCTTTGGCGCCGCAACCTTAGGGTCATGTATCTCATCCTTGTCCTTTTGCTTAAAGGACATTCCGATGCATAGTGGCCCATCTTGCCACAACTGAAATATTTCACCTTCGAAATGTCCTCCTTTCGCTTCTGCTTTTGTTGTCCCTTCAATGCTAGAGTTGCGTTTTCCTTCTCCTCCTTCGTCTTTGAGCGATTTCCACTGTTGCCACTGAGGTTGACCTTCACTAGGTCCCTCCTTAACTCCTCTTGTTGAAGAGCCGCCCACATCTCCTCCCATGAAGGTAGTTTCTCCTTGCCAAATATGCTTTGGACGAAAACTTGCCATTCATCCAAGACTCCATTCAGGGCTATCCTAACCATCGCGGTTGGCTGAGGAGTGGACCCCACTGCGGCAAGCTGGTCTCTAGTGTCTTGAAGATGTTGAAGATAGAGATTCACCCCTTCTCCTTTCTGCATCAAAGTCCGTTGCAACTTTTGCTTTAAATACATCTTCCGCTGTTCAGAAGAGCCTTCATACAATGAAGACAAGGCTTCCCACATCTCTCGGGTTGTATCCTTGCCCTGCAAGTGTGATACCACATGATCTCGAACTCCATCGAGAATGAGCCTCTTTGCCTTCCCCTGCTTGGCCTTGTATTTCTTCTTTTGATCGTTGTCAATAGGAACAACTACAACACTTTTGACATAGGCCTCGAGATCATATTCCTCCTAAACAACTAAGATTTTGGTCTTCCATATGACATAGTTGGAGGCTACGTCCAACCTGTCCTAATCTCTGAGCCCATGCAATGCCAACTCACCCAACTGTCGAATTGACTCCTCTAGTCACTGCTTAGCACAACTGTCCAACAAGTGAGAAATTTGAACTTTCTGGCGAAAATCTCTCTGAGGAGAAAATTCCCCATCTACATGTATTTGTTCTTTTCTAGCAAATTTCTACCCGAGTAGAAATTGTGCCCTTCAAGCACTGTGTTGAGGCTCATCGTCGCTCCCTCTGCCTCTACAAACTCATGATTCAGAAATCGTACCTCTCTGTCGACTGACTTGGAGAGAGATTTTCTCAAATCAACTTCCGACAAGGACTGTGCAATCCCTCCAAGGGGATTCGAACTACTGCCAAGTGTAGCTTTCGGCCTCATTGCTCAACACTAGATCTGCGCTTTCCTGTTTCAAGATCAACCCTCTGATACCATGTGAAAATTCTGAGTCTAAGGAACCCTTATTGCAGCAAAATTGAATCTACTTCACCTACTTGATTTTAACATATCATCAAGTTATTCTTCTGAATACTGAAGCAAATTACTTCTGCAACCTACACTAATTAAATATTTGATCTCATGAAACAGAAAATAGCGCAAAGAACAAGATACATAGGACACACTTATTTTTGGACAAAATAGTCCTCGGAAAAACCCAATGCAAGAAAACCGATGCAGCAGCTCTGAGGGTTTTATTATCATGCAGGAGAAATATCTGAATACAAATCTAGGATGCTCATCTAGCAATCTTTTACAGTGAAAATATTGGCGGAAAATCTGAGTGAGTTTTACCTCACTTCATCCAACAAAATTTCGGTTGATTCGACACAAGACTGGCTAACCCCGACTATTTCTGCTTCACCTCTTTTGCCCTTTGCGTCAGCTTTCTCGGTTGTTTCGGTAGTTCCTGACAGTTTCAGCTGTTTCGGGCAGTTCCAGCATTTGCCCTCTGTGTCAGCTTTCGTGGATGTTCCAATGGTTTCGGCTTTTTCCCTCAGTGTCAACTTTCTTGGTTGTTTTGGCAGTTCCGACTATTCCCGGTAGTTCTACTTCTACCCTTTGCGTCAGCTTTCCCAACTGTTCGACAGTTCCCGACAGTTCCAACTGTTCCCGATAGTTCTGGCAGTTCCCGACAGTTCCAGCTGTTCCCGGCAGTTCTGATTTCTGCATGACAAGCAACTTTTCTGCTCTGCGCTGGCCCTTCTGGCTTTGCATTAGGGCTGCGTGGGCCCAACCTGGCCCAACGTCAACTCTCCCGGCTACTGTGCTGCCTCTCTGTTGGCTTCTTCGCCTCTTTGTCAGTATTCTCTAGAAAGTCCTCCCGGATTCTCATTGCCCCTCTGCTACAAAATGATCACTTAATTCGAAATCCTTAGCAAACCCTGCCCTAAGAATTGAATTCTAGATCAATTTGTTCTCTCCTTGTGTGTTTCCAAATGAACCCCAAGTCTCCATTTTATACTTTTCGTGTGGAGTCTTCATCGACTGAGATTAAGTCTCTAATCAACAACTAAGATTAAAACATGACTTGATCTGCCTTGTAGATCATTCTCACCCATATTTTAATTAATACCTATTAATATTTTAATTTTCCCAAGTTTAGGCTTAGGAACCCTATTAAAAATATTAATTATTTTAATAAAATACAATCCGGGTGGTATTTCACCAAATGGTTTTTGGGCTCTTTAGAACTCATGTGCCTCCACCAATTTTCAATGCTAGAGCACTTTCAATGCTACCAGAAACTAACAGAGCAATGTATTGTCTTTTGCCCACTTGCTAAATGTGTTTGGCCCAACTATCTTTTTCATTTTGTGGTACATCTTCTTGTTGAATGTGGCCAATTATGCTTTTACTTTTCTTTTCAGTTGCATCAACCTCTAGGGCATCATTTCAGGCTTGACCCAAGGTGTGGGGAAGGGGAGGGGGAAGGCTAACCCTATGTGGACCCAGTGGAAGAATGTGGACCCAGGTGGGAGAAATGATGAATGGGGTTATAATGAGTGGAAGGGGAGTGACATCTGTGGATGAGGGAGCAGGACCACGCAACCAAAATCAGGGTTTCCCATGTAGTGCCATCACTAAAGCCCAAGGGTTAGTAAACGAGATCCCACAGGACTAGGGTCCAAGGTTAACATCCAAAAGAGGTCTAGGAGACAAGAGCACAAACCTAGCCCACTCTTTCCACCGAATCGCTCTATTAATCCATGCCCTGAAGTTTCCATGATAAGCAAAATACGATACTCAATTACCAAATGACAAGGCACACATTTGGGTTCGGGAGACCCACCTTCAAACATACGATTATAACAGATGGGTGAGGAACCACATGGCTGGCTCAGGTGGCAGAAAAATGGTACAACGAGCTAGTTGGTGGCTGCAAGGGGCTGCTCACTGCCGGCTGAATACCATCTTGGAGAAAAATTTTCTCCTAAGGATATCGCCCACAAAATGGTGGGTAACACTATGTATACTAGCTACCTTAGATCTCTAAGTTTGGGCCGAAATGTGTGATTGGTATAGGCCAAGACAAATAACTTGCTGGCTGAATTGGAAAGACAAATTTGTGCATATTTTTGGAGTGCATTTTCTTGAGTATCTTGTAAGAGGGCCGAGCCCTAATCATGTGAAGATATAAGGTCACATATTCTTAGAATAGTCTAATGAATAGAGGGATGAGACTCCTTATAGAATAGCGCAGAGATAAGGTCTCAATAGAGATGGATCAACGGAATGATTAAAGGTACTTGAGGATATAATTGAGTAGATCTTTAGCATTATTGGATGCCCTAACTAGAGGGCCGAATACCTTTGTGTTGTGGTCAAAACCATGGTAACTTGGGACAACAGAATGGACGTCCCGTAAGGCATACAATTGCTCCTTTTATATTGATGGATGCTAAGAGTTATTGGATCAATTTGGCCAGATTTATTTGGTAGTACTCTTATGACTGTGATGTTTGAGCAGTGGCTCTTGTTCTTATATCAGTAATATATGGCAGTGTATTTATGACAGTGATGTTTGGCAATATTCTGATGGAAATGTTTTATGACTAAGTTGTATAGCAGTATCCTTGCATGGCAGAACCTCTATGACTTGACAGTGAAGTGCTATATGACTGTGACAATGAAGTGCTCTATGACAGTGACAATGATGTATGCAGTGCTTCTATGACAGTGACAATGATGTATGTTGTGCTCTTATGACTGTGGTGTGTGGCTGTGTCCTTATGACAATGACAATAATACTTATGACTGTGATGTCAGGAATATTTGATAGATACATCTGCTACTTGTGATAGTGATATGGAGGCTTGTGTATGCCTCTTTAATATACTTGTCTGCTGACATCTCAGGAGGATCTTGTATGATCCTGGATTGGCCTAAGAGGCATAATGTATTGGATGTTGAAAGATGTGTCTCATTCTTATTGTACATTGTATCTCAACATAACATTTGATGAATATAGAAGAAGAAGAATTGATTATGGGTTTTCTTCCTTGTGGGGTTTTGCCCTGGTCTCTAACCAAAATCTTGGTGTCTCTATTTTGTATGCTTTTCTTATAATGTTCTGTACTGTTCCACTGCATTGTTTATGTTCTCTCTATATAATTGCTTCTGATGATATGATGATATGGGGTGAATGTAATGTGTAAATTGTTGAAAAATTTTAAAATGCAATTATCTACAACAAAGAACTCTAGCCCTAAAATTAACATTGTCCAATATCAACATTATTATGGTGCATTCCTTAAGAAACTTGCACTCGAAAGCTACAGGGAAGCCAGTGATAATTTGAGTAATTTTGGGGGTACCGGCACAAGATCCATTGACAATGTCTTATAGAATATGGATCAAAATATGTTTCCTATGCTACATAAACACCACCCTAAACAACGAATGCTTTGCTTTGCTCCATCAAATGCTGCTACAGATGAGTTGCTGCAGCATGTCCATGATCGTGGGCCCTAAGATGAGCCAAATTATTCGACGACTGGGAAAACTTATTGGATTCATTCATGCCACCACCCTTCTATTGAATCACATACAGTTTTTCCATGCTTACACAAGTTGTTTCCTCCTATCAATAAATCAAAATATATCTCACATAGTTTCATCTAGTCATGTTAAGTTTGAGGTATGTTCTATGTCAGAGCAATTTATTTCAATTTTCACAGTTAGTTCAATATCTTTTCCAGATTAGCAATCACATCAGCGTTAAAGTAAACTGCAGATAGAACATAAATATAAATCGCAGAAGACAAGCCGAGACAAGAGGACACAAGATGTGGTGCTAGCCAGGGACAAACTCCAATGTGGGGAAACCTTTGATTCTTCTTATATGTTCTTCAATAGTTCAGCAGAAAGAGAGAGATAAAGATAGTACATTTACAACAGAAGTCAACACTTTGACTTGACAAGATAAGAACAGAGATCTTCACCATGAAGATGACACCATGCAATTATACAACTGGCACCAAGCACTGTAGCTCGGAGAGCAGCCTTCAATCTTCAACTGATTTGCAGCATAAGGTCGTTCAAGGTGAAACCCTTACATTATCATGCTGCTCCTTGTCAGTTGAACCAACCTCAACATAATAATACCAACCCATGACACTTAGCTCTGTCCATCTTATATTATAGCAGCATCAAACAGTTCTCTAATAGCTTCAGCAGCATGACAGCTCCATATATATATTATGCATGATCTGAGCACTCAAATACTCATATGAAATATAGACTGTGGTGTTATGGCCTGCGGACTAACACACAGTCTTCCTCTGCTGCTCACAAGGATGTCTGTACCTTCATATGGTCAGCTCTTGAATTTGCCTTTTATTAATGACGAAGTTCCACCAGTGTTACTGAACATAGGCATATATTAATCTGCCCTCTAACAGTCCCTTTTGTTGCTCCAAAGGTTTCCAACCAAGGTCTTCAACACAGTGATTTCTCTTATAGAATTTACTGTGCATAACCTTCATCAAGTTCACACCCTTTTCTTCATCCAAGTGACTGTACTATTATCAACACAGTCCTAACATATGCTGCCTTGCTGGACAGACTTCAACGTATACCCTTCAGCACTCTTCTCCATCTCATACACGCTACTTTCAGACCTTCCTCATCTGCCTGAGGCTTGATGCTGTTGCTGTCCAAATCTGAGGTCAGATTAGGCATCTTTAGCTGAGGTAATATTCCTCCATGGCTGAGACTAGGGCATGCTTGAATAGTCTTCCTTTTGACTGCGTTAAGGGCTCCTCTTTCCAGCGAATTGGGATCCTCCTCTTGCTGCATAGAACCCTTTATTGACTGCTGATTATATCACCTTTGAGGACTGCGGTTAGGGCAGCGTAGAGGCCTCTTGAGATTGCGTATTAGAGGACTGCATCTAGGGAGATGAGGCCTCCTATTTCCAGCTTATAAGAGTCTTCTTAAACTGTGGATGTAGGGCAACATCTAGTGCGGAATAAGGCCAGCAGTTAGGGCGTGTATGGATTGTGACTATGGCATGAACAGAACTGCAGCTAGGGCTCTTTTGAACAACGTATAGTTCTCTCTCCTTAGGGCTGCGTACAGGTGCCTTTTAGGACAGCGGATAGGGTCTCTTCCTAGACCCTCCATGGCTGCATATTACTGCTTCTTCATAGGGCAGTGTTAGGGCTTCCTTCACCATACTAGATCTCCCTTTCTTCCTGCGTCTAGGGCTTCTTCATTAGGGCAGTGTAGAGTCTAGGGCACTCCCTATAGATTAGGGCAACGTTATTCCTTAGGATCTCTTCTTTTACTAAAACCCAAAGACAAGTAGAGAGGAAGAGATCCCAAGTGTGCGTTGAAATGACTTGAAGGCCACCTCTATTTATACTAAAATGTTGAGCGCAAGTGGGGTTTATTTGGTTGCTGGCCGACCTTGATGAATTGTCTCATAACTCTAATAAATTCATATGTCCATGAATAATTATCGGAATCGGATGATCTTTAGATCAATCCTGCACCTCTCAATGAGAGGGATTCAAGAAAAATAGCAGTTGCCATTAATAAGATGACCCACATGGATTTTGGCCCTAGTTGCCAATTTTAACAGGTCATCCCACACTTACATTATGTCACAGCTAGAGGACGTCGAGCACCTCCGAAGGACAACCCTGAAATTTTTGGAACCAGTGCTGAAGAAAACTTGGAAGTGGAAGATATAAAAAAGCCTGAGTCTGCTGAAACTGGTCCTGGAGATGCGACAATAGATGTCTTGCACAAGGCGTGTTCGATGTCGGCATTCCCAGATGATCTGCAAATGGATGCCTAAATAGATGCACCTGTTAACAAGGGACACAACCATACGAACATATACGGTCATTATTGAGGACAAAAAAAATAAAAATAAAACAAAGTCACTTATAAAGTCATTATAAAGTACTTTATAATAAACTTTTATAAAGTTACAAGAAAAAGCATAATTATATTAAATAATAGATAAAATAAAATAATATAAAAATAGTAAAAAATAATTTATATAAATAAATAAATAAAATAAAATTAAAGGGAAATGGATAAACCCTGATTCCAAGATAATACTACCAATGAATTACATATGCTGAAGTGGCGTATGCAACAAGAATAGAATTGTTTTCATTATGCTTTGGGGATATAACATCCCTTAATGGGGTGGTAACGTAACAAACATAATAATAAGTAATAATAGTTAATTAAATTGTGTAAAGGTGTCTCTTATCAAATACTCACATCTAGGGCACCCTGCCTAGTATTTATAACGGGGCCCCTCATTGTAACAGTCATCCTATTCATTCTATTCATCTTATCAATATATGTGTTATTTACAATACAATTGTGTATTTAACATTTTAAGTACAAACAGCTACAGTATTTTCCTGTGACAAAATCTCGTGTACTATCTTGGATGTTGTGCATTGTTGAATGGTGTTGCTAATTTATGTTTTGATCTAATGCTTAGTGCTCTGTGAAGTTAAAATTAACTAGTTGAAATGAAACACTGATTCAACCCCCTCTCAGTGTTTCCAACATGAACATGCCAAAAGGCTCTGAGTATGAAAGTAGTGCTTGCCATAATATTGTTTTAACATTCCTGCCTTTTGCTTCGTTTTCTTAATGGCCCATAGAATGATCTTTTAAATTTCTTTTCGTTCACATACTTAATATTTGATCAATGAAATAGTCTTGGATTGGCATCAAACATCAACAACAATGTGCCTGGTTTTCTAGTTTATAACTTCATCAAATCATTTTCTTGTGGGGCTGTGAGAGCCCCACAACTACTGGGTTTATGTAACTGCAAGAAGTGGATCCTTTAGACATTTAACTTCATATTGCAGGTTTAATTTTGATTTTATACTTAAATCTTTTTACATACTATAATGTACTTGCTTCTTTACTCTTTGCAGCGAAACCGAGATCATTAGTGGGGAGACAATTCCTGAAGATTCTAGCAGGTGGATGTTAGAACTTAGCATGGGTGGTCACATTGTTTGTTTGTTTTAATTTTCTGTAACACTTCTTTTGACTATGATATGTTTGGACCATCTTTTGACAGAGGATGAGATGGCCTTTGATATGCTTTACTGTGTGGCATTTGAGCTGTTGGATGCGCAGTGGCTTGCTAAGCGTGCTTCTTACATGGAATTCAATGTATAGAACATTCAGTTTGCTTATCATAACTATTCATTGTTTTACATAAGCTGCTTAGCTTTGATCTAATTCATTGTCTACTGAAACTTTTTTTTTTTTCTATTCTGGCTTCTATCAGGAGGTTTTGAAAGCTACACAGGTACAGCTCGAGAGGGAACTCTCTTTGGAGGATGTTAGTTGTGTTCAAGATCTGCCAGCATACAATCTCCTGATTCAATAGCCTCCATTTTGGATTTTAATTTTCCTCCACTGGTGAATAACAACTTAGTCAGCATTGTTATTTTTTCTGCACATAATCAACACTGTTATTTTTTCTGCACGTAATCAGCATTGTCATTTTTTCAGTACATAATGACACTGATAGCACAGTTTTAATCCCTTTTGTCAACACATGGATACATATGCTTTTTGACACGACAGGGATCCTACTCTCATAGTTAGATTACTAACTGTGGCCATTCCAAAGGCATATATTTATCTGTACATACACATAAACACCATAGATTCAATACTTGAAGGTTTAAGAGGCATGGAAATCATGACGTTAGTTTTCTTGATAATTTGTATGATGGTATATTCGAGAGTATTTCTATTTCCTTGACTGCAAGAAACAAACTCATTGACCGGCATGCTTTCTGCCTGATCTGTTGTTTCGTGATAAACATCAATATATTAATGCAAAACATGTGAGCAAACCATTGGTACGTTCTTGTGAATAAATATGTAAAACCGGCTCCAAATTGCAGTAGCGCACTGATTAAATGAAGGAACGTGTATGTGGACAACTACTGGTTAACCCTACAAAAGAGAACTTGTTGTAGCTCACTTACAGGTAAGTAGGTCTTCTATGTGCCTAACAATTACTCATTATGTTCCTATCTTGATAATTAGTATTACCACATCATCTTCTTACCCCAAGACCTTTGCTAGCGTTTAGCTTCCAAGTCCATATTACAATGGTGTACCTATGACTCGGAGTAGGGCATAATTCGTGCCCTGGAATATTGATTTTTGACTGTAAACACTGCCCACTGTTTTGAACTGCACTAAAAGGATTGCACATATGTGATCTAGATTCTATCAAGGAGTTCCAACTAAGAGCCGCGGATATATAATAACTATATTAATTTATTGAATATTCAATAAATAAACTAATATTGATTATAGGATGTGTTGATTATATTACATACTCTATTGTGATAAATTCATAGAGATTTTTGATCAGTTTGATTGACTTTATATCTCATATTAGCAACGCTGAGGGAAAAAATACCAGCAAAGAGAGACATTCATTGACATGTTGAATGTATCGAGATTAATGTGGCAGGTCTTTTTCTGTTGTGGGTAAAAAGACACATGCTATGTAAGCATAGGACAATATCTGAAACACTTGAAAATGATATTGATTTTTTATACTAAAAAGCTGTCTTTGTGACCACATTATCTATACTTTGAAGCTTGAGGTGCATGTCTTTGTTGCTATATTGATTTTACTTGCAATATGTTACGAATTTGTATTTTTATATATTTTTAACAACTATATAGAGTTTATTGTAGAAGGATGAGGGTACACCTAGCGAAGCCGATTTTTGTTGACAAATATTATAGGGAAACCAAGGTTTTTATGAAAATTAACTAGTGATATTAAATGAATATCAGCCCATGATATGGGTTATTGTTTTCCAAATGAAGGATGACTTAAAGGGAAAATTATAACACATTTAGGAGGGATTTGGTATAAAGAATATCCTAGGAAGTTATTTATAACTATTTCCAGAATGGATTGCATTTTTGAATTTAATGTTTTATTTATTTATAATTAAATAAGGTATTAGATAAAATAAGTTGTATAATCTATTATGAAATTGAGTTTTACAATGCCTCATTCCAATATATAAAACTAGATGGTGCTTTTTGTTTATTTCAAATTTTCACCAATAGTTTTTGATATTCTTAATTATTTGTTTACTCTACCATCTTTTAATATTTCTTTAGTCTAACCAGTATTATATTAAAAATATTTTATAATTTATAGGAAATTGACTCGTTTCGTAGTGTCCTGTTTCTGCATATTAAACTAGATGGTGCCCTTTTTCTATTTGAAAATTTCACCAATATTATTGCCATTTTTAAATATTTGTTTACTCTATTATAACAACCTAGCTGGTAATTGGCTTGATCTTGCCATGCAAATACTTCATGTATTTTGAATTTTGAAATCAAAATGGGCTAAGGGACATGGATTCCAAAGAGGTTGAGGGGGCTCAATTGCTTGGGATATTTAGTTTACTTGCAAAAAGAAGAAACTAGACAGTGTGGATAACCATTGAAGGTTGGTTGTTGAACATTAAATGCACTGGTATGGTGTTTTAAATGAGACTGGTGTTGAAAATTTATGCGCTGCAAACAAGGGACACGACCCATGCTGGCTTGGGAACTGCAAAGGATAGCAAAAGGGAAAAATAATTAATGCAAAACAGTTGTGTGCAGTTGGAAAACACCTAGGAGGCAACCTGGGAGAGAGATCGCGTACAAGATGGTTGTAGGAAAGAGAGAGCATAGTGTGGGGATACACACACATATAGGGAGAAGGGGGAATTCTGTGAGAGTTCAGAACAACGTAGAGAGAGAATGTGCATAGCAATGGTTGAGTTTTGAGGAAGGATTCTCTGCACCGTGCGAAAAGAGGAGAATACGTAGGAGTTGTTGGGAACAATTGCGAAGAACTTTCCAAGTGCGCTAACGAAGGCATCAAATGCACATTGTGGATGGTAGAGGCATGGAGAATGCCTGAATAGCAAGAACCAGTGACACCTACAATAGAGTGGAAGACAATGGCTTCTTTCACCACTCTTAGATGACTATCATACCTTAGGTTGAGCAATAGGAGTACAGGAGGAATTCTCCTCCAGGTGAGGGTAAATCTCAGGACACCTTAGGGGGCTGGAGGGTGGAGATAGCGTTCTTAGGAGTCCCTTGACCACCTAGGGTAGAGGTTAGCCCTTAGAACCCTCGCGAGGTAATTTTGGAGTCTCCTTTGCTTGTTTATTTGGTTTTGGAAGTGAATTCTCGATTCCCTTTACTAGGTGGAACCACTGTGTTGCAAGATGCGAGGGTGGAGATGAAGCCTCCAGACTTCCTGGAATGTGTGTGCGCTATTGGATAGCTGAGAGTTGTTGAAATGGTTGATTTGGGGTAGCATCGGATGTGCTCTAGGCCTCAAAGTTTGCAGGGAGGCTTGGGCACATGCATTTCAAAGAACCCAGAAACCGTTTTGTGAAATTCCACACAGAGACGATTATATTAAAATAATTAATATTTTTAATGGGGTTCCTAAGTCTAAACTTATGAAAATTAAAATATTTATGGGTATTAATCTAATCGTCGATGAATCTTCTAGATAAAGACAGAGATCAAGTCAAAATGATCTGAGCCTTTGATTAGCTATCTAGGTCGTTAGTTGTCCAACTTGAAGATATAAGAAGGGGCTTGAGGGTCATTTGGAAAACACACTGAGAGATCAAGAAAATTAATTTTCTGAAGTGAGAAGTTCTCAAGAGGAATAATCGATTGAGGAGATTTCTTGAATTCCAGGGGCAGTGAGAATCTGGAAGAAGGAAATTCCGGAGTACGAGGTAGAGGGAGGACAAAAAGACACCCAGAGAAACGCTGACACTGACCGACGTAGTGTTGACGCAGAGGCAACATAGTCTTTGAGGGGAAGTCGAGTTTCTTGCTAAGGAAAGTCGAGTTTCAGTTGCTGGGAGTCAGGGTGTGAGTCTGGGAGGCAGAAGCTCGATTTTCTCAGCCAATAGAGGATCCAGAAGAGGGGCAATGTAATACCTAGCACAGGTGATATAGAAACTGCTGGGAGTGGTGTAGTTTTGCACAGAGGCCATGTAGAGGGTGACAGAGCCTCCAGTTGAGCAGGATCAGTCACTGATTCGCCTAGTGACAAGGTGAGATCATCTCACTAATCGTTTGTCCAATATTCTCTCCGTATCAGATTGTTAGTTGAGGATCCTAAAATTGTACTTAGATTTTCTCCTGCATAATAATAAAACCCTCTAAGTTGCTGCACTTATTTTCCCGCATTAGGTTTTTCTGGGGACATTTGTCCAAAAATAACGGTGTCCTATGTCTTTGTATTTCCTTGCTCAGCTTCTATGTTTCATAATCATATTTAATTTGTTGTAAGCTTCTTCAGTAATTTACTTCAATGTTTCAAGAAGAATTATGAAATAAGTTTGTAATGTAATTTACGATCTAGGTGAAGTAGATTCAACTGGTTGCAGTAGGATTCCTGAGATTGTTAGATCTAGGAATTTTCACATGGTATCATAGGTGTTGATGTGAAACAAAAAGAGTAGATCTAGCACCGAAGCAAGGGCCAACTTGTTGTAACAAGCAAGAGTTCGAATCTCTTGAGGGATTGTGTAGTTCTAGTCAGTAGGGCTATATTTTCGAGGTTGTCTCTCTGTGTGCGCTGATAGTGAGATAAGACTTTCGGATCAAGAATTTGCCAAGGTAGAGGGAGCCACGCAGAGCCTCAATGCAGAGCTAGAGGGACGCAATTTTCTGCAAGCGAAGTGCTGGGTAGAAAAGCCGTTGGAAGAAGAAAGCAGATCGCATAGTGAGGGAATACTTCCTCAATGATTTCTTGCCGAGGAAATCAATATTTCTCATTTGCGGAGCAATAGACTTACCAAATCCCTCAGGGAGTGCATAAGCCAACCTAGAAGCTACGCAATCAGGAAGATGGAGTTGTTCGACATTTTTCGGAGGATATGGCAACCAGTGGCTTGAGGGATCAAGACAGGTTGAACGGGGTTTCCAACTACATCATTTGGAAGGCTAGAATGTCTTTCCTTCGAAATGAGCATGCCCTCAAGACATATGTTGATAGTGTGATAGCTAAACCTGCGGATGCATATCTGCTAAAGAAGTACAAGGATGAGATGGCAAAGGCCAAGATGATGATCATGGATGGAGTCAAAGATCACGTGGTGTGCCATGTTGCTAGTAGAGCGAGTGATAAGGAGATGTGGGATGCCTTGGCCACTATATATTAGGGATCTTCCGCGCAATGAAAGATGTACTTAGAGAAGAAGCTAAGATCTACTCAGATGTAGAAGGGAGAGCATGTGGATCCATTCCTCATGAAGCTGAAGGAGACCCGTGATGAGCTGTCAGCTGTGGGGCATACACCTCAGGATTCAAAGTTAGTGAGACTTGCTCTAAATTATGTCTCAGATTAATGGCAAGTCTTCATCCAGAGTATGCTGAGCAGAGAAGCATTGCCAAATTGGGACAAGATGTGGGCAACTCTGAAACGAGAAGAGCTTAGGAGAGACATGGTCAAGGTCAAACTTGATGGAAGCAACAACAATAGTGGGTCAAAGCCCAAAGTAGAGGAGGATAATACAACCCTTACATCAAAGGGACAACAAGGGCACCATAGATGAAAGAAGGACGTCTCCAAGGTGAAAGGTTTCAAATGTAGCAAGATGGGCCATTATGCATCCCAGTGTCCTTTGAAGAAAAATGACAAAGATGAGAAGCACGATCCTAAGGTTGCAACCACAAAGATTGAGCAGGAGGAGGAGTTTGCCATGACAGCCAAGATACCTCCAGGAGGGAGGTGGGTTGATATTGAATTTTAGTTTGATAGAGCTACAGATGGGCAAGATCCTTGAGGAGCCCACCTCTTGGATCATTACCTTGCTACGAGAGCCCATGATCAGTAGTAGCGAGATGGAGTTTTTAGTTGGTGCCATGGAGTGTTGATTTGACAATGCAGCAGTTAGTAATGCAAAAACGTGAGCAGCGTAGAGTAGAGAGGCAACAGTGTGTGGAGGCATAATGCAGAACTTGAACAGCGTAGTGGTTTCATAAGACAACGTGGGACTAGCAGCAATCAAGATATGCGCACCGAGGTGTATCCACTAGATACTTGTCTAGTTTTTGGGTGTTTTCAGTTGCTTCTCTCAGTGACTGAGTTGCAGTACAGATGCAATGTTAGCAGTGGAAGTGCTAGCAGCATAGAAGATGCAACATTTGAGAGGGAGATATAGTACAAATGTAACATTGGCAGTGGCAGTGTCAAAGGAAACAATACAATTGCAACAACAACGCAGTAGTTAGTGGACATGTCAAACATCAACAATGCAGAGGACGATGTTTCAATCCAAAGCAGTGTGCAGTAGTAGTATATTGCTAGAGCACATTCCTCGCTAAGGAGTGTTAATTTGAGGTAGCATCATATGTGCTCTGGGCCTCAAAGTTTATAGGGAGGCTTGGGCGCATGCATTCCAAAGAACCCAGAAACCATTTTGTGAAATTCCACCCAGAGATGATTATATTAAAATAATTAATATTTTTAATGGGGTTCCTAAGCCTAAACTTAGAAAATTTAAAATATTGATGGGTATTAATGTAATTGTGGGTGAATCTTCTAGATACAGAGCAAGATCAAGTCAAAATGATCTGACCTTTTGATTAGCATTAGGGGACTTTTGAAGTTTAAAATGGGTCTCTTATGAAAAATGTACAACCAAAATAAACTTTAAAAGAACCAATAGGATTCAAGATGATGATGTCAACCATGGGGGATGATTCACCATTTTTTATGTAAAAAAGTAAAACTATTAAAAAATAATAAAATAATAAAATAACTTTTTCAAATCGTATTTTTAACTTATCTAAGGTTTTACTGAAATTTTGAGTGGGAGTACTCGTTGGTTGCAAAATTTAATTCCTCATCGAAGGAGTACCCATGTTGTATACTTTTGATGGACCTTGCTACACGAAAAATGAGAAATATATGAAAAACGTGATTGCAATAACATTTTTTATGTATTTCTCATTTTTCGTGTAGTAGAGTCCATCAAAAATATGAAATATGGGTACTCCTTGGATGAGGAATCAAATTATGCATCCAAGGAGTGTTTCCGATCGAAATTTGGGAAAATCCATAGGGAGATAAGTTGAAAATACGAGTTGAAAAAATAGTTTTTCCTTTTTTCCCTCTAAAATTCGATGATGTAATCTAATCTTATTTTATTATTTCCACTATTATTTTATAATTTTCTTAGGAGACCCATTTTAGACTTCAAAATTCCTCTAATGGAGTTAATCTAAGCCTTTGGTTGTCTAATATGAAGATATAAGAAGGGGCTTGAGGGTCATTTGGAAAACACACTGAGAGCACAAGAAAACCGATTTTCTGAAGTGAGAGGTTCTCAGGAGGAAAAATCGACTGAGATTTCTTGCAATCGAGGGGCAATGAGAATCTGGAATAAGGAAATTCTGTAGAGTACGAGGTAGAGGGAGGACAAAAAGACACCCAGAGAAATGCTGACGCTGGCCCACATAGTGTTGACGTAGAGACAACATAGTCCTCGAGGGGAAGTCAAGTTTCCTGCTAAGGCAAGTCGAGTTTCAATTGCCGGGAGCCGGGGTGTGAGTTCGGGAGGCAAAAGCTCGATTTTCTCAGCCAACAAAGGATCTAGAAGAGTGGCAATGTAATACCCAGTAGGAGTGATGCAGAAACTGTCAGGAGTGACGCAGTTCTGCACAGAGGCCACGCAGAGGGTGACACAAAGCCAACAATTTAGCAGGATCAGTCACTGATTCTCCCATTGATAAGGTGAGATCATCTCACTAATATTTTTTCCAGTATTCTCTCTGTATCATATTTCTAGTTGAGCATCTTGGAATCGTACTCATATGTTCTCCTGCATAATAATAAAACCCTCTAAACTGGATCAGTTTTCCCGCATTAGGTTTTTCCGGGGACATTTGTCCAAAACTAACGGTGTCCTATGTGTTTGTATTTCCTTGCTCAACTTCTATGTTTCATAATCATATTTAATTTGGTGTAGGCTGCTTCAATAATTTACTTCAATGTTTCAAGAAGAAATCTGAAATAAGTTTGTAATGTAATTTACGATCTAGGTGAAGGAGATTCAGTTGGTTGCAGTAGGATTCATGAGATTGTTAGATCTAGGAATTTTCACATGGTACCAGAGGTGTTGATGTGAAACATGAAGAACAAATCTAGCACTGAATCAAGGGCCAACTTGCTGCAACAAATAAGAGTTCGAATCTCTTGAGGGATTGTGTAGTTCTAGCCAGGAGGGTGATATTTTCGTGGTTTTCTCTCTCTAAGTGAGCCAATGGAGAGGTAAGACTGTCGGATCGAGAATTTGCCAAGGAAGAGGGAGCCACGCAAAGCCTGAGCATAGAGCTAGAGGGACGCAATTTTCTGCAAGCAGAGTGCTAGGCAGAAAATCCTTTGGAAGAAGAAAGCAAATCACATAGTGAGGGAATACTTCCTCAATGATTTCTTACTGAAGAAATCAATATTTCTCATTTGCTAGGCAACAAATTTACCAGCTCCATCAGGGAGTGCATAAGCCAGCCTAGAAGCTACACAATAGGGAGAAAGAGGGAGTTGTTTGACATCTTTTGGAAGATATGGCAACCAGTGGCTTGAGGGGTCAAGACAAATTGGATGGGGCTTCCGACTACGTCATCTGGAACACTAGAATGTCTTTCCTTCTAAATAAGCATGCCCTCAAGATGTATGTTGATAGCGTGGTAGATGAACCCGCTAATGCAAGTCTGCTAAAGAAGTATAAGGATGAGATGGCAAACACCAAGAGGATGATCCTGGATGGAGTCAAAGATCACATGGTGTGGTATGTTGCTAGCAGAGCGATTGATAATGAGATGTGGTATGCCTTGGCCATGTTATATCAGGGATATTCTGAGCAATGAAAGATATACTTAGAGCAGAAGCTGAAATCTGCTCAGATGCAGAAGGGAGAGCGTGTGGATCCATTCCTCATGAAGCTGAAGGAGACCCGTGATGAGTTGTTAGCTACGGGGCATACACCTTAGTGACACTTGCTCTAAATTATGTCTTGGATGAATGGAAAGTCTTCGTCCAGAATATGCTGGGCAGAGTAGCATTGCCAAATTGGGACGAGGTGTGTGCAACTCTGAAACAAGAAGAGCTGAGGAGAGACCTGGTCAAGGTTAAACTTGATGGAAGCAACAACAATAGTGGGTCAAAGCCCAAAGTAGAGGAGGAGGATAATACAACCCTTGCAGAAAAGGGATAGCAGGGGAAACAAAGACGAAATAATGACGTCTCCAAGGTGAAATGTTTCAGATGTGGCGAGATAGGCCACTATGCATCCTAGTGTCCTTTGAAGAAAAATGATAAGGATGAGAAGCATGATCCTAAGGTTGCAACCAATGTTGCACGAAGCGGGAGCGAAGCGGAAGCGCGGAGCGCGGAAGCGTCATTTTCCAAAAATCTAGGAAGCGAAGCGTCCGCGGAAGCGTCTGCTA